>ML791298.1:403580-413747 GCA_009831015.1 Picea engelmannii
TACAATTCTTAATACAATAGGAGATAATATAATATGATCCTAAGACTAGGTCTCCTTAGTGTATATATAGGAGACAAAGGGTACAATTATAATGAAAGGGTACAATGAAGGGTTCTAGAAGACATAAAATTATAACATTATAAATGTAATAATTCAATATATATTCCATAATAAGGTGTTTTACACATAACATGGGTCTTTGTCTAGGTATTAACATCACCCCCAATCCAAGGCTATGACTCCATCGAGGAAACGACACTCTCACTAGCCCTAATCAAGGTCAAGCAACAACCAACTCAAGACAAGGCTAAATGCACCAACTCTAGAAAAAGGTCTACCTAAAACTATATCACTCCCCATAGCATGTCCCACCCAAGGAATTGTACTCCTTCATTGCTCCATAGTCCTTCATTTGTACTACTCCCATTTTAGGGCTTTAGTAATAGGCCAGATAAGAAGTCTTAGAGATCTATGGCACCTGTAAAAATCAATTGTTCACAAGGAGTTCATAGACACCCACACAAAACAACGCACAGGGAAAAATATACCAACAATTCTCCCACTCAATGAAAATCCTTCACAGGCATGAAAACCTACTTCTTCACACCCAAACCACCAAGGATTTATAAGGTTATTTCCAAAACAATTTCCACTCCATTCTTTTCTCTAGTTCAACTCAAAAACAAGGAATACAATCCCTTGTCCGACCAACAACATTTTAAATGATGGACTAACTCCCCAAAATTCACTTAGACTCAACATTATATTTGCATGTTCATTTTATGACACATGTCAATCCAATGAACTCTGTTGTCCCTACTTGGTAATTCATTCCCCTCACATAGGAAATTAGGATAAATATAACTCATAAAGACTTAGGAATTTTACGAATATAATATTATATTCCCTTGGATTATCCCCCTTTCCCTCTCATGGATTTTTATCCCCCCATACTCTTTTTGTCTTGAGGTCTTCAACAATGATTTACTTTTATTAAATGATAGTAATTATTTACTTTTATTAAATGATAGTGTGGCTATGAAATACAAAATTGGGCTCTCTAGCCACATATCTCATTGGCACCCCAGTCTAAACATCCACACATACAAGTCACTCCGACCCAAAACACCTTGGCTCACCAACCTATATGAATAGATATGAATTCGTATACACAGTTACCACTTGTAACGTCCCCTAGCCTAGTTGAGGGACATTATGGTGCACAATAAACATAAAAATGAAATTCTTGCTAACTAAATTAATTCTTTTATTGTTAGTCAATTTCCTATAGATTATAAAATATATGCATCTAAGCCATACCAAAGTAACATGAATGCATCTTAATCATTCACACAACAACATATAAATCACTCTCAAATACACAGAGTTCATGCACTGCAATAACACATGTGAACAACACGACAACAAGATAAAACACTTATCTTTAAACAAGATTTGTGCAACCAACTACTTAGAATGGAAATTCCACCCAAACATAGACTGACTATTCCAAATATCAACATCCATTCACCCCCAATCTGAGGCTAGCAATCCACAAAAGAGGGTGGCATCTCACATTCCACTTGTAGCTCATAAAACTCAAAACCCGATTGATATTCTCCTACATCTATCTCGGTTTTCCACCATCTCTCTTTCTCTAGACATGTCCAAACCAAGGAATGTACCCCTTCCTTTATCTTAGTCCCTTGGGCATCCCATTTGTTTATCATGGCATCTCTGGCACATGAAGATAGGAATCTTTGAGCTGGGAACTCAAGGGAAATTACCGCTAGGAAAACTATCAACAAACCAACAAAAAACACTTGTTGTTTTAGTGAAACTCACAAAGGATTTCACTCTTTAGGCTTGACATCCTGGCTCCTTAGTTTTAAATCTCCAATTCACTCCAATTATGCTCCATATTTCTATAGAATTCACCCTCCATGGCTGCACCAACTCCAAGCTTTATTTCTGGCTCTCTACTTGTTTCTCATGCACCACATTGACTGTCCAAAACTTGTTGTCAAAACCCATACGAATTTCCTCCTTTTTGCTTGCATTTATTAACTCACACTCTTCCACAAGTAGATTGTACTCAACCCCCATGTGCCCAATAACTTTGGGATGTGACCACTCACACCCATCATCTTACATGTATTCAATGATTGGCTTTGGAATCACTCAATTAGAAATGGGAAGGTTCATATACAAATAGAAAATTTAGGAAAATGGGTTGAATTAATATACATGGGTATTTCCTCCTTGGACCCCTCTTGGCCATTATCCTAGACACTCCCCTCTCTTGTGGATTAATTCCTCCCTCATTTCTTATCCATGTCCCCTTAGCAGTTTGCATCATGTTTTATTATTAAAAAATAGAAATGAAATTCACATATTACATTGCTTTTCTCGTAGCCAAACATTATATCTAAATAAGCATTAATTAAACTGGGGATTATAATGGGGATGTTACATTCCCCTCCCTTACAATTACGTGTAATCCTCACTGCACTCTATGTTGATATACATATATATGTGAATTTAGATCACAATACTTAGAAATAAAATTATGCAATTTAACAAATCCAACAACAGCTCCAACCATGATCTGGATTTAGGAGTAGAATGAACTGATTAATAGAATGAATACAATAAACAAAGAGATATGGAGAACAAACTAGATATACAATGAACAATATCTTCTATTGAATAAATGAAATAGGTTGAAACTGTAAAACTGCAGAACTGAAACAACTTGCTCGAATGGTGGTAGCTATCTCTGATAAGAGATGTAGCTGCTACACACATCTGTATGAGAAGAATGATTACAATGAGACTCCAAAGGCATTTTTAATATTACTCATGAATGAAAAAACCATAGACATCCAAAAATCTAACCCTAGGAGGAGAAATGCCAAAAGTCATGTGGGCCCCGATGGGTAAGTTGGCACCTCAACTTCCCAGGGTCGTAACTTTTGCATATGACCTCTGTTTTAGGCACATGATAGCCCATTGGAAAGGTATTTTTGAGAACTACACATTACACCATCAAAATCTAACTCCATCTACAATTTAAATGTGGCAATCCAAAAAAAACTATTTAGGGCCCCAAAACGACCCTATAAGTACAGAAAGATGTGTTGACATGAAAACATACAAAATAAGCCAGTTGAATTAGGTGGGAGGCCACCAGTCTCTTCTTGGAAGATGTGTAGGGCTTCGAACAGCCTCAAAAGTGTAGAACCTAGAATTACAAAGAAGTACCGAAGAACGTGTTAAACTAAAAACTATCAAGAGGAGCCAGTTGGAATAGGTGGGTGGCCACCAATATCCACTTGGATCAGTCCTCCCCCCTTAGGAAGAAATGGTCTCCATTGTGTTGAGTTCCCCCATTAGGTGAGGAAACCTTTTTTGAATTTGGCCCTAGGTGAGACACTTTCCTTGGTGTAATGACAACCCGATAAAGCTAGATCCTTTGCTGGTGAGTGCACTTCACTTGTGCGTCCGCCATCTAATCAATGGATGCTTGATCCATGCAGTTAGGGTTGAGCTCTGTTGGTGTCAGCTATTCTGTGATCTCAAATGCGTCCAATAATGGTGGAAAATATGGCCAAAGGAGGTCCACATTGAACATTGGGTGCAAGCCAAGGAAGGGTGGAGTGTTGAGATCAAAAGCATTGCTACCCACAACCTTGGTGATAGTGTAAGGCCCATAGGAGGAGATTATGATGGGGCCCTATAAGATGCTATTTTTGTAAATGTAACAAGACCTTGTCTCCCACCTGAAACTGGTGTGGTACCTTGTGTTGATCATGGTGTTTCTTGTACTTAGCATTTTAATTCTGCAAAATCTCATGGACCTATTGGTAGATGTGTTGAATCCACTCAATGAATCTGGTGGCTTTTTCAGTCTCAAAATAAACACGGGAAGAGTTTGTTGGTGTGGTTGCAAGAGGTAGTGCAACATCAATGGGACCTAAGGTTTGGAATCCCATCCCCACCTAAAATGGTCTATGGATGATGGAGCTATGGAGAGCCCTTTTGTAACTGTGTTGAACATAGGGAGACTCTCATTCCATGTATGTGGATGCTTAGAGTTGTACATGCACATGATGTGCACAATCATCTGATTGACGACCTCTATTTGGTTGTCGGTTTGGGGGTGGAAAGCAATGGATTTAGTGATCTTGGTGTCCAATAGTGACAATAAACTTGATCAAAATGTGTTGAGGAAATTGCTATCATGGTCGAGGATGATGGTCTGTGGTATCCCAAAATGTACCCACACTCGTTCGAAGAAGATCTTGGCAGTATCTATCATTGTGATGTTCTTCTTACAGGCTGTGAGGATGGCCATCTTTGAAAACCGATAAACTACCACAAATACACAATCATTTCTTTGCTTGGTGGATGGAAGGCCAGATATGTAATCCATCGAGATGGATTCCCAAGTATTCTTGGGAGTAGGAATAGGGGTGTATAATCCTTGCTTCTTGATGGATGGCTTGGAAATGGCATGGGAAGTGCAAGATCTGATATACTTGTTGACATCATGTCAAAGTTTTGGCCAATAAAAATGTTTCTATAGAATGGCCAAGATTTCTCCACGCCAAAATTTCCTACCATTCGACTGTAGTGGGCTTCCCAAATCATCTTTGTACATTCACTTGCAGGAACACATAGATGGCCCAGATGGCACAATAATTCGTCCTGAATGTGAAAATCAGTGACATTCACGCATGTACCTAAGATATGATAGGTGGTGGCAAAGTCCAGATCTTGCTGATAAATTTGGCACAACTCAAATGCCTCATGTCCATAGGAATGGATCATAGTGGTGAGTGCAGCCATGGGAGGTCGACTAAGGTAGTCAGCGACATGATTTTTTCTCCTTGTCTTATACTTGATGTTGATATGGAACTACTGGATGTAGGTGGACCACTTCTTATGGCGATTGTTCTACAACTTCCTCTATGTCTATATGAACTGCAGAGGCTTGTGATTAGTGTGGATGATTGTCTCCTTTCCTAGAATGTAATGTTTCCATTAATGACATGCTTGTACAATGGAAGACATCTCCTTGTCATAGGTGGGGTATTTCTAAAAATTATCTGAGAGTGTCTCACTATGATATTCCATTGGATGAGCGTGTTGAGTGAGAATTGTGCCTACAACATAGTCAGATGCATCAGTCTCAATCTAGAATGATTGTTGCAAATTAGACAAGGAGAGTACTGGAGTTGAGCGCAAGCAATTCTTTAGATCATCAAATTCTTGTTTTTGTTCCTTGACCCACGCGAATTTTTCCCTACCTCTTCCCTTGGTTACTTGGCTGAGGGCCCATGCAATATGGGAGAATCCCAACAGGAACCGTTGGTAGAAGTTGGCCAGTTTGAAGAAGCTTTGAAGCTCGGTTAGTGTGATCGGGGTTGGCCAGTCATGAATGAATTGGATCTTAGCTGGATCAACATGTACCCCTTGCTCATCAACAATGTAGCCCAATTATTGGACCTTGTTCATGCCAAAGGAGCATTTTTCCAAGTTGTCATATATCTTGTGTTTCCACAGAGTGATCAAAACCTATTGAATATGTTTCATGTACTCCTCCCAAGTTCTGTTGAATATGGGGATTTCATCCAAATATACCAACAAAAAATAGTTGGTGAAGGGTGTCAATACATCATCCATCAACCCCATGAAAGTGGTTGGTGCATTTTTTTAAGCCAAAGGGAATGACCAACCATTCGAAGAGACCTTATTTAGATTTGAAAGTTGTCTTCCATACATCAGTTGGTTCGATGGGAACCTAGTGGTAGCCAAACTTTAGGTCAATATTGTTGAAGAAATTTTCACCCTTGAGTTGGTCAAGAAGGTCATCAATTCTGGAAATTAGGTACTGGTTCTTGACTCTGATTTTGTTTAATTCTTTGTGATCAATGTAGAGTCGCCAGGTCCCATCCTTCTTATGCACTAGTACAATTGGGATTCCACAAGGGGAGGAGTTGGGTCTAATGTTCCCTTTTTGAAGAATCTCTTGGATCTAATGCTTGATTTCACCATTTTCCATCAGCGAGTGACGATAGACTATTCCATTAGGAAGAGGTGCAATGGGGGTTAGATAAATTGGATGCTTGACTTGGCAGTGTGTTGGTACCCCAGTGGGTGAGGAGAAGATGTCTCTGTAGTCTTCCATGATCCTGTCCACTTTCTTTTGCTGCAAAGAGAGGCTCTGTGTAGAGGCCACATATGTGGTGGTGAACTTTTGCTTACTGTGAGAATTGATCACAAAGAAGATGAACTTCTCAGTCTGTGAAATGACCTTACTACATTGCTTAGCAGAGATTAAAGAAATAGTGGTAGGCGACACTACCTCTTGTATCCTATACAATTTTCTATCCAAAGTAATAATAACACTGTGCAGTCTAGACTCATACACAACATGACACTTTCACAAATATGTTTGTCCTAAAATAGCATCACAAACTTCAAGGAGAGAAATATCACACAATAACTCGTCTTTGAAAGGCTTGATGTCGTAGGGAAGACGACATTGTTGGTTGAAACGAAGATATCTTCCTTGGCGAAGCCAACCGATGGTGTAGGGTTGCAGGTGTGGTATCATCGGTAGGTCCAACCAATTGATGAGCTTTGTTGAGATCATTTTCTTCTGAATGTCGCCATCAACAATGAAATTAATGGTAACCCCATTTACCCACATCTGTGATTGAAAGAGGCGTTCCCCTTCCTCTGGTTCTTCTTGTTCGCTTGGTTGGAATTTGGTGGTAGCAATAGTGAAACTGGGTTCAACATTGATAATCCACTTCCTCCTTCTAAATTTGATTCAGAGTCAGAATCGGCCTCTGACTCATAAGCCTTCATCTCGCCCACGAGTGACTACTTGGAGCAACATTCTTAGGTGTTGTGCCAAGGGATTTTATGGTATTCACACCATTTTCCCATGTCCTTCTTCGTCTTCTCATTAACCTTCTTGTGTTGTGGCTTGTACTGGTTTTCCTAAGAGTGGATATCTTTTCTCTATCTCTTGTTGTGTGGGTTGGGGCCACCTTTTCCCTACTTCAGCCGTGAGGAGTTTGTAGATCCAAACTCTCGCCTCTTCTTCTTAAATTTCTTCTCGATCATGATGACATATCTATAAGCCATACCCAATGAGGTAATGTCCAGAAACTCCATTTTTGTTTGAATGTATCTATGCAAACAACTACGATATTTGAGCACCAGATGTCACTCAAAGTCTTTGATACCCAATTTCGTGCACCGAGTATGGAAAATATTGGTGAAATATGGTAATGTTTGGTCCCTTTCCTGACACAGGGCGGTCCATCTGGTGTACTGGTCCTCGTAGCTTCCAAAAGGGTAGTAATGTTCTTTAATGGAAGCTTAGAAGGAATACCATGTAGTGGCGACTACAAATATTGCAGATTCCTCTATGTAATTTTTCTCAGAGTAAGTATCCCACCAGTCCTTAACATGGGGGATGACCTTGAGGAGTGCAAAAGTAATCATTTCCCTATCAAAAAAATTGTGGACCGAAAAATACCCTTCGAGCAAATTCAACCATTTATCTATAGTATCTTCATCTATCAATACTTCAAATAATGGAATATAAAAATTTACATGTACCTTGAAGGGGGTTGCATGGTCTCTTGATGAAGATGCTTCTCCTTTGGGAAGTCGCTGAAGGATCTATGTAATTTTTTCCATCATTTCATTCCTTTGTCATGCAAGGGATCCCTCGAGAAACATTTTAAAAGGATATCCTACTCCATCATCTTTATTTTCATCCCCCGTGGGTTTTTTTCAGGTTCGACGCTACCGATATTGCAAAGGATCGATTGGTTCAAGTCCCAAATTCTTGTACCCAAATCTTGTCGGGGACATGCACGAAGAAAAATAAATGAAGAGCAAACCAATCTGATACCATTGATCTAGATTTATTTAGTGGAACGAACTGATTAACATATTGGATACAATAAACACAAATATATGGAGAACAACTTAGATATCCAGTGAATAATATATTCTATTGAATAAATGAAATAGGTTGAAACTATAAAACTGCAGAACTGAAACAACTTGCTCGAATGGTGTTAGCTATCTCTGAGAAGAGATGTGGCTGCTACATGCATATGTATGAGAAGAATTATTACAATGAGGATGCATAGGTATTTTTAATATTACTCATGATTTACAAAACCCTATATATCCAAAAACCTAACCCTAGGAGGTGAAACGCCAAAAGTCATGTCAGCCCCGATGGGTAAGTTGGTACCTCAACTTCTCGGGGCCGTAAATTTTGCATACGACCTCCGTTTTAGGTGCATGATAGCCCATTGGAAAGGGATTTTCGATAAATACACATTTTTATATAAAAATTTGACTATGTCTATAGATTGACTATGGAAATCCAAAAAAAAATGTTGTTTAGGGCCTCAAAACGACCCTGGAAGTACATAAAGATGTGCTAACATGAAAACATCCAAAATAATCTAGATGCATTAGGTGGGAGGCCAACAATCTCCTCCTGGAATATGTTTTGGGATTCAGACAACCCTCGAAGTGTAGAACCCACAATTACAAATAAGTATAGAAGAACGTGCTCAACTAAAAACAATCAAGAGGAGCCAATTGGAATAGGTGGGTGGTCACTAATATCCATCTGGATCAAACCAAAATCTCATGTTCCTTTCAACTTGCTGACCCAAACAATGCACCATTCATTTATCATGGTTAACCTAAGGTATATATCATCCGTTTATTAGAGCTAACCCAAGGAATGAGCCATTATTTTATCAGGGTCCCCAACACAGTTGGCTAGGACTCTGAGATGTGGTTCTGGAACTCTAGCTGCTAAAAATGGAGTCTTGCATTCTATCTTCTTCAAAACTGTCAAAAAATTGTGGGTATTCTTCCCGCATATTTTTTTCATGCTTCCATGTAGCATCTTTAGGACCGTAGCAGGCCCATTGCACCTTTACCATCCCTATGGCGTTTTTCCTTAGCACTTTGATTTTTTGGTCGAGGATGTGTGTTGGTTCCACCTAGAAATCCCCTTCGTGCTTCACCTGGATCACATTCCAATCAATTATGTGGTTAGGGTCAGACACATATTTCTTTAACAATGGTACAATAAATACATTATGCAATCTCATGGATGTAGGAAATGCTAACATGTATGCATCTGACCCTATATTTTCTAATATTTCAAAAGGCCCATCATATCTCTCTGCCAACTTTGGGAAACTTCCTAATTTTAGTGAGCTTCTCTTTTCCTTCACTTTCAAAAACACATGTTCTCCCACTTCAAAAATATCTAAAAATTTTGTTCTTGTCCGCATAATTTTTTTTCCTATCTTGGGAAACTTTTAAATTCTTCTTTATCTTTTCCATCTGATCTTCCATTTCTTTTAACAATTCTAGCTCAAAAATTGATTCATCTAGTAGATTATCCCAACTCACTAGAGTGTTACATTTTCTGCCATACAATGCTTCAAATGGACTCATTTTCAATGAGGCTTGATACCCATTGTTGTAGGAAAACTCAACTAAATGAATATAATCTTCCCACTTTGACGGTTGATCCATCACACACATTCTAAGCATGTCCTCAATTATCCTGTTAGTCCTTTCTGTTTTCCCATATGACTCTGTTTGATATGGTGTACTAATATTTAGATTTGTTCCAAATCCCTTGAACAAACACTTCCAAAAATTATAAGTAAACTTTGGATCTCTATCTGAAACTATTGCTTTAGGTACCCCATGTATCCTTGCAATTTCTTTCATGTAGATATCTGCAATATTTGTTTCCTTGTGTGTAGTCTTTAGTGGAATAAAATGTGTCACTTTAATCAACTTATCCACCACCACCATGATGGAAACATGTTTCTTCTTTGTTCTGTGCAATGGATGTAGCAATGGATGTAGAAAACATGTTGGGTGTCTCTGCTCTGTCTTTACCTTTTTTCATTCTATACATCTGGCTATGTAATTAGCCACTTCCTTCTGTTGGAAATACTAATACAACTGAGAGGGGGGGGTGAATCAGTTGTATATAAGCTTAAACAATTTTACACCTTCTTAACAATTATTAATATTTCTTCATGGGTTATCAAGCAACATACAGCATATGAACAGTACGAGTAAAGA
>ML791298.1:413847-424641 GCA_009831015.1 Picea engelmannii
CTGTAAACTTCTGTTGCACGCGTTTTCTTCAATGCGCATGTTTTCTTCAATGTTGTTCCTCCTGTGCTTTTACGTCCAAATCCCCAAATTCTGCATATTATGCCATTTCTGTTGTTGCCATCAAAGACAACAATCATCAACACGCATTCGTTTCTTGTTCAATATTTGCCAACACCTTCTTCATTCCTGACCAAAAGTATTGGCTTCTTACTGTTGCAATTGTCTTCTAATATCCTAGGTTCTCGACATCTGGCACATTATGCATCTCCTTCAACACTTCATTTTTCATCTCACTGGAATTTGTCACATATACTTTGCCTTTCTACATGAGAAATCCACCTTCTTTTAACTCATAAGAATTAAATTTCTGCTAAAAATTACCTTGTTGTAATGTCTCTTTAATTTTCACATAGTGTTGATTTGAATTTTCTATTGCAATAATTTTATCTTTCATATTTGTCTTGTGTATGATGATGGATGCAATATGCACTTCATGAGCTCTCCTGTTGAGTGCATTAGCCACTTGATTTTCCTTTCCCTTTATATGCTTAATTTCGAAGTCATATTCACTCGGAAATTCCATCCATCTAGTTTTCCTAACATTTAGTGTTGGTTTTCCAAACAAATACTTCATACCACAATGGTCTATCCTTAGCTCAAATTTCTTACCCATAAGATAATGCCTCCACATTTTTCAATGCATGTGCAATCACTACTAACTACAAGTCATGTGTAGCATAATTCCTCTCATGCTCTTTTAAATTTTTGGACTCATAGCATACTACATGGTCCCTTTGACTGAGAATTCCACAGATTCCTTCCTTGCATGCATCGGTGCACACAATAAAATATTTGTTTGTATCTCCAATGTTCAATACTGGTGCACTTGTCAATATTCCCTTCAACTGTTGAAAACTCTCTTCACACTTGGAATTCCATTCAAATTGCATTCCCTTCTTTTGAAAGGAAGTGATTGGACTTGTAATCTTTGAGAACCCTTTTATGAATATTCGGTAATAACCAACAAGACCCATGAATGATCTAGTCTCTATCACATTCTTTGGCGCTGACCATCCTATAATGGCCTCTATCTTCTCAAGATCAACTTATATCCCTGCTACTGATATTATATGCCCCAAGTAGTGAATCTTATTTTGATAAAAGATGTACTTAATTAGATTAGCATACAATCTATGCTCTCTTAAAAATTGCAGCACCATTCTTACATGTTTCTCATGTTCCTCTTATGATTTAGATTAGACGAGGATATCATCTAGGAACGCAATTACAAACTTGCCTAGGTAGTCCCTGAACACTCCATTCATCAAACACATAAAAAATGTTGGGGCATTTGATAACCCTCTTGGAGTTACTTCACACACACCTAGGATTTATTTTTCATAATGTTTTTCCTTGTTTATAAGTCATAATTAGTCATTATCCAGTCTCCTATATTTTAGGGGAGAATATACCACCTGAAGAATATTCTCTTCAATTGACACTTCAGTTTGACTAGTTGAGTTGAGTCTAGATGTTGCATTGGTTTTGTCACAATGCAACATTGGTATAATCACCATGATAATTCAAATTAGCCTTGGTTTCATCACCATACTAGAGCATTACCCTTGATTCGTTGATCTAGTCCTCACTACACTTTGTTTCAGTCAGTTAACTAAAGACTGGTTGACTAGTTAACTCAACTAGGTGGAAGTTCACTCCCGTAACTGCCTAAGAGACTAGACTAGGTGGAAGTTCACTCATGTAAGTCCTGGTGTGTGTCCAAATCACTCTAGACCACCACTATGGCACATTGGTTCTCCTCCAGTGCACATTGATTGAGTTATACAGAGTATGTCATGTGTAAATTATTTATTATTCATTACGGTTAATGAAAATTCTTCCATTCTTTCTCTCTTTCTTCTTCTTTCTCAATTTCTCTCTACAAATGTGTGTGGTATTCTCTAGCTAGATATATTTTGTGTAGGTTCAACACATTTACATGTTATCAAATCCGATGGGCTACAAGCAAAAGCCACGCCAATTTTTTTGCAGGTACAAAAGATTGAAGACAACAAAAAGATGGATTTCCCAAAAGAATTCATTCTTACACCTTACAATTACTTTGCATGGAAGGAGATAATAATGATTCATTTCTAAACCAGAGGATTGTATAGGTTAAACTTGAATACATATAAAAAACCAACATCATCCATAGAAAAATCCAAGTACTTAAATAGAATGGATGAAGCATTTAGAACAATTTGCAGTCTTATTTATCTCGATGTCCTTTTTCACGTATCTTCCTGTAAAACCCCCAATGAAGCCTGGACCACCTTGGAAGGGATATTTGGAAAACAGGATGAGATGAGGGGACACATGTTGGAGGTGTAATTTCTCACATTGGATCCAAAAAGCTTCGACTAAATCCAATATTTCTTCACAAAATTCAAGGATTTATTGTCGCAACTCAAAGGTTGCGGGGTTGATAAATATGAGGAGAAACAAATGGTTCTCACCATTCTCTCCAAAATTGGTCTTGAATTCTTTGTGTTTGTATCAACATTCCATTCATTCAAATTCACCTCTGGAGCCACCTGGAAGATTCCTTCTCTTGAGGAATTTATCGAATCCCTGACACAAGAACAAACCAAGGTCATCAACATGGGAAAAATAAAACGCCCAAAGGCGTATGCACTTCCTGTGAAAGATGGCAGCCATCAGTATCAGAAATATAAAGATAAAGACAAAAGGAAATATCATGCACATCCGAAGAAGGAAGAGTACACAAAACCCTTCACTGATGCCTCTGGATCTAAAGGGACAAAGGGAAGAAAAGGGGAGAAATTCTCATATTTCCATAAAGGATTTAATCCATAATCCGCATACAAGAAGAAACAAATATATCTAATGACTCAAATAATTCATCAAAACAACCCTTGGAGATCGCATCCCCGAGGGTTTTAAGAAGAATAAGCCAAAAGATCAGAATCCCAAGAAAGGAAATTCTAGCCATGCCTTGATTTCCATCGACTCCTCTCTCAATGCTTGGATCGTAGATTCAAGAGAATCACATCACATGGATGCCACAAAATAAGTCTAGTATTCATTGGATGCATGCAAAGGTCCTCATATTCTGATGGGGGACAACTCTCCAGTCGAGGTCACCAACAAAGGAAGGATTGAACTCGCCAAAGGAAGCTTCGAGAATGTGTTGCACGTTCCCAAAATTTCCGTCAATCTTCCCTCTGTGTATAAGATGACGAATTACAGAACCGGAAATAAATTCATAGTCACACCAAATTCATTGGACATATATGACATTCAAACCAATTCCAGGGTTGCTATTGCTGAGGTAAATCATCAATCTAGATTGTATACATTTTTTGAATTTATTGAACCAGATTCTGCTTTACTGCTTACTCATGCTGATGAAAGTAGTAGGATATGGCACGAAAGGTTTCAACATTTGAATTTCAGATATATGCAATAGATTATAAAGAAAATATTTTTTTATGGTCTACTAGAGATCCATTTATCCAAGGGAGTATGTGAGGGATGTGTTCTTGGAAAACACCCTCGAGAGAAATTCAACAAAGGAAAGTCTTAGAGACCTTCTGCACCTTTATATATGATCCATACTAACATCATGGGTCATTTTACACATCCATCTATCAATAAAGAGAGGTTTTTTTTCATTTTTGTTGATGATTTCTCACGTTTCACATGGATTTACTCTCTCGGGAAAAAATATGAGGTCTGTCAACACCTCAAAGATTTCAAAGCCCTGGTTGAGACATAATCCAAAAATAAAATCAAAGTTCTTTGAAATGATAATGGGGGAGAGTATGTCAATCATGAGATCCAGAATCTTTGTCATGAGGTAGGGATTTAGTTGCAGCACAGAGTTCCCTATACTCTGCAGAAAAACGAAGTTGTTGAGTGGAAAAACAGATCTCTAAAAGAGATGGCATCTTGCATGTTGCATGCAAAGTCACTACCATAGAGACTATGGTCCAAAGCACTTAATTGTGAAACATACCTCCAAAAAAAATCTCCCCATAGATCTTTCAAGGATAAGACCCCCTATGAGGCTTGGAGCGGCCTCAAACCAAAAGTGACCCACTTTCATATTTTCAGTTCATATGCATGGGCCTAGATTCCATCTGAAAAGAGGAAGGCACTTGATCCATATAGAACTAAGTGTATTTTTGTTGGATACCTTGATGATGTGAAGGGATATAGACTTATTGATATTTCCTCAGACCAGATCATCATTGAGCAAAGTGTCCAATTCGAGGAAAGTGTCTCTCATGTACCTCAACAACTGCATGCAGACACCTTCATTCTTCCACCTGTCTGAGATGATGAGCATGTGCATGCCAAATCTTCTTCAGAAGAGAGTTATGATTTAGAGGACTTAGATGTTTCAGATACAGAGTCACTACAGTCAAATGCATATTCAGAGCATCCAGATGTAGATGCAGAGCCAAAGTAGAGGCCCAAGTGGGCACAGGCTACTCTTCAAGATGCAAGGGATCTTGTTGGTGATCCAACTGATACTAGGAGGACTCAATCTGATTTCAAGGAGCCTCCTATTGCAGTCACTTCAATTGAACCATTCCCCTCCAAGCATATTTTCTTGGTTTAGTCTTCATATCCACAGTCTTATGGTAAGGCTACTAGAAATCTCTTTTGGGAATCCACCATGCAGGAGGAGTACAACTCCCTCCTCAAGAACCAAACTTGTGATCTAGTTCCCCTTCCTTATGGAAGGAAACTTGTCATGTGGAGATGGGTCTATAGGACCAAGAGTGCAATGGATGGAAATATTAGCAGATACAAAGCCAATCTTGTCACCAAAGGCTTTCAGCAGGTGCGTGGTATTGACTATAATGAGACCTTCACTACAGTAGCGAATATGGATTCCATATGATTGGCACTTTCCATTGCGGCAGCCAAGGGATGCTAATTCCATCAGATGGACGTGAAGAATGCATTTCTTCACGATGATCTCTGAGGAGATATATATGGAGCAGCCCCAGGGATTTATGCAGGACTCATCTTTGGTCTGTTGACTATAGAAGTCCCTTTATGGCCTCAAGCAAGCTCCAAGGGCATGGTATGCCAACATGGACTCCTACCTGCTGTCATACAACTTTGTACATTGTAAATCAGACCCGAATGTCTACATGCTCAGGACGAATGATTCAATTATACTCTTAGTTCTATACATTGATGATTTGTTGATCACTGGTTTCTCAACTTTAGCGATTTCTATTGTCAAGAGGATTCTACATGATAGGTTTTCTATGATGAACATGGGTCCGTTACACTTCTTCCTTGGACTCGATATCAGTGAGGATGCATCAAGCATCAAAATGTCTCAGGCCAAGTATGCACAAGATATCCTTGAGATATTTCACATGACAAACTACAAGTATGTTACGACTCCCTTACTATCAGGAATCAAACTTGAGGATGGCGGGGAAACTCCACTGGTTGGAATCACACTATACACAAATCTAGTGGGGAGCTTGTTGTATCTCACACATTCCAGACTAGACCTCTCTTATGAAGTTGGTGTAGTTTCTAGGTTCTTGCAGGAGCTGCATGAGCTACATTGGAAGGTTGCAAAGTGTATCCTTCGATATGTACAGAGAACCATCACCTTTGGAATTCATTATGAAATACACTCTACATTATATCTCATTAGGTTTACTAATTCTGACTGGGCTGGCGATAGCACTAATCACAATTCCACATCTGGTTACTCACTTAGTTTTGTTTCCAAGCCTATCTATTGGTCGAGCAAGACGAAAGCTTCCATTTTTGTATCTTCATCCAAGGCAGAGTATAAAGGGGTAGTTAAAATAACCATTTAGACTATGTGGCTTCAACATTTTCTCAATGCATTGGGCATTCAGTATCATCGGTCGATCATCATCTAGTGTGACAACCAGAGCACTCTGAAGTTCTGCAGAGATCTAGTTCAGAGGCAATGAATGAAGAACATCAAAATCCACATGCACTACATCCGGGATTTAGTACACAAGGGGATCATTGACCTACAATTCTGTCCTTTAGCAGAACAGATGGTAGACATCTTCACCAAGACCTTCACTAAGCAAAAGTTCCATTTTTTGCGAAGTTGTCTAAGAGTGAAGGACACAGTTTCCTAGAAACTATACTTCTTATTTTCACATACAATGTACCTTGACGAGGGGGGTTTACCATGATGTTTTCTCTCTTTCCTCACTTTATTTCAATGTATCTTTTGTATTTGGGTACCTAACATGGCCTCCCTGTCAGGATTCATTGTTTATTTTCACTATAATGATGTTCAGGGGGGGTGTTGGTGTTACTACACACACACCTAGGATTTATTTTTCCTAAGGTTTTTCCTTTTTTATTAGTCATTATCCAGTCTCCTATATTTTAGGGGAGAATGTTCCACCTGAAGAATATTCTCTTCAGTTGACACTTTAGTTTGACTAGTTGAGTTGACTCTAGATGTTGCATTGGATTTGTCACCATCCAACATTGGGATCATCACCATGATAATGAAAATTAGCCTTAGTTTCATCACCATAATGGCACATTACCCTTTATTCGTTGATCTACTCCTCACTACACTATGTTTCAGTTAGTTAACTGAAGATTGGTTGACTAGTTAACTCAGCTAGGTGGCAGTTCACTCCCGTAACTACCTGAGAGACTAGAATAGGTGGCAGTTCACTCCTGTAATTGTTGGTGTGTGTCTATATCACTCTAGATGACCACTATGGTGCATTGGTTCTCCTCCAGTGCACATTTATTGAGTTATACAGAGTATACCATGTGTAAATTATTCATTATTCATTACAATTAATGAGAATTCTTCCATTCTGTCTCTCTCGCTTCTTCTTTCTCAATTTCTCTCTGCAAATATGTGTGGTATTCTCTATATAGATCTATTCAGTGAAGTTTCAACACATTTACAAGCCCAAATGGCACTATCATGAATTCATAATGCCCATATCTTGTTATGAATGTTACCTTGCTGATGTCTTCTTCCTTTATCGTTACTTGATGATATCCTGATCTCAAGTAAATCTTCGAAAATAGTCTTGTACCTTTCAATGAATTAAACAATTCATCGATTATTGGAAAATGATACTTATTATTTATGGTAACCTTATTAAGCTACCTAAAATCAATACACAACCTTAAGATTCCATCCTTCTTCTTCACAAAATCAATCGAGGATCCCCAAGGCAACACACTTGGTCATATATACCCCTTCTTCAAAATTTCTTTAAGTTGCATATGCAACTCTTTTAGTTCTAGTGTTCTCATTATGCAAGGTGTCTTAGACACTAGGGAAGCTATTGGCACCAAATCAATAGAGAAATCAATGTCTCTCTTTGGTGGTAATCCTGGAATTTCTCTAAATCCATACTCAAAATCCCTCAAGATCGGATGGTATTTAATGCTTGCCACTTTGTCTTTGGTTTCCTCCATATGGGATGCAAACATCTAACATCCCTTCCTGAATCTCTTGTTCAACTGCATAACTAAAATCTCTCTAACAACTACAACTCTTGGAATGCTTTGAATATTTCCTTGCTACCTTTCCTCATCAAGAAATGTGTTTGCCTTTTTGTAACAGTTTAGGACAACATGATGTTTTTCCAACCAATCCATGCAAATTAGATAGTCATATGAACCCAATAGTATGATGTTTACATATACCTTTGTTCTAAGTCGATTCATGTCTATTGGGCAATCTTTAACCAACTTATTGATTTTCCTCTTCGCCCCCTATGGCTAATTGAACTAACCAATATTTCTTATGCTTACTTCTTTGCAAGTGAAATATTTCAACAATATTAACATTTATGTAACTATGGCTAGCTTCATAATAAATCAAAATTGCTATGGGTTGGTTTTCAATCTTACCTTCCACTTCGATCATGAGGGATTGATACTCTTCCTGCTTGTTGTCCAAGGAAAAATAAATCCTTGGCATGCTTCCTCCCATGTATTTCATTGTTCCAGCCTCCTGAATGTTGTGGATAGTCCTCATTCTTTATTCTTTGTGAGGGAAATCCATATATAAGTGATTTCCCTCACATCCCCAACATTGAACAAGTTGCTTCCTTGGCCTTTTCCCAAATGAATATGCATTATTTTGCTCATTTTGGGTTGTCTGACCTTGCTGATCTACTTGGGAGTTATTTATAAAAAAGGGTGGATTAAATCCTTTCTTCCTTTGATCCTTTTTCCCTTTCATCTTATCATTCCAATATTTTTGGAAAATCGACCTTCCTTTGATCTACTCATAAATATGCCTTAATCTCCTTATGGTTTCCTCCAAAATATTAGGATTATCATATTGTCTCTTGTCACTATATAAGGAGGGTAACCCACTTAGAAACCTTTGGATTTTAACCTTCTCATCTTTTATGAATTCAACATACTTCAACAATTCAAAGACCCACTTCTCTTATTCCTCCATTGTCATGGTTCCCAACTTGAGTTTAAAGAACTCTTTCATTTTTATTTCATGTTAATGCTTGGAAAAATATTTCTCTTGGAAATATCCTTTGAAATTCCTCCATGAGATCCTCTTCTAATCAAGTTTCTTGGCTTTCGTAAGCTGATCCCACCACATGGATGCCTTTCCATGCAAATGGTAGGTGGAAATTCTAGATTCTACCTGGGAGGGGTAATCATGCAGCTAGAAATATTTCTTCCTTTCCAACAGCCAAGCCTTGTCCTCTTCACCCTTATGGTGTTCACCATTGAGACTAGGTGGCTTGATTTTCCTGAGTTCACCTTGCAAGATGTCTACCTTAGGCCTTCTTCTTTACCTTTGAATATGAGACACACTTAGGCTACTCCCTAGCCCCAAGCTTGCATGAGTTATTCTAGTGGACTGCCTTGGAGAATGATGGTGTCTTCTCATGATTCTTGATTGTCTATCATTTCCATGATCATCCCCTTTTCTATGGGATCTAGATGTTGATACTTTTCTAGCACTAGTTGCTTGCTTGGTGCTAGAATCTTTGTTAACTTTATTATGAAACATGTTTAAGCTCTGAAGTATCTATTTCTGAGCCTTCATAATCCTTTCATTATCATCTATGTAGCTCTACACTTCCCTATGCAAGATTCTCATAGTGACAAACTCTTTCCTATCTCTTCTTCCATTTGACTTTGTCTAAGCGTTCCCCATGTTGACATGTAGACTTATGATCTATTTATTATGGATGTAAAATGCCTGAGCCTCTTCCATAACTCCACTCCTCATATAATAACTAAATTTTATTTTTGTGCTTCTAATTCTACAAGAAATGTTCATGTAATAATTACTGTTAGAACATGTGTATTATAAAACATTTCATTAATTAGAATACATGTTGTTTCCTTGTCAATTTATGAAGAACACATTGCATCAATTCACACTATGATTCCCTAAATGAATTCATGTATGAAATTTCTTTCCAATGGTTATAATCATACCCCAATCCAACCTATGAGTTGAAAGTTATGGCTTCTTGAAAAAACCATTTTCACCACTTTATGTGCATTTTCTCTACTAGTGCAATTGTTAAGCCCTAATGTTGGCTCATTACCCCTTAATTGGGGCATATTAGATTAGTAATGCTATTTTATTTATGTCGGCTTATGCCATTAGTTGTAATTTATATTAGTAATGTTATTTTAATTATGTCGGCTTTAGGCCATTATTTGTAATTATACCTCCTAGTCTCCTATATATACCAAGGAGACATTTTCATTTTGAATCAGCTTGTACTTGAACATTTTAAGTGGGGTAAAAGGAGGTTGCCCCCTCGAAGAGGCTTATTATCTGAAATTATCTCAGTTTAAAGGTGTTGAGTACTTTTCCTGTGGTTTTTCCATGCTATATTGATGTTTGGTTCTTAACATATGGTATCAGAGCTCAAGGTCTTGGGGTTTCGCTGCTACATCTGAGACACCATGGAATTTTCGCTATAACTTTTTTTCTACAACGTTTCAGAAGGAACCTCTTGGAGGGTATTTAGTAGACAGATCAAGGTACGTTTGTTTCAAAATTCAGCTCCTGAGGCCTTATACTTTCGGAGATACAACCTATACAAGATAGGGTTATCGAATCATCCTGAAATGATTCATTGAGGCATTTTCGCTATAAAAACGTTTCTGTAACGTTTCAGACCCTTCCCTCTGGAGAGAATTTAAATAAATTAGTATTGTATCTTTGGTAAAAATTTTAGCTTCTGGGTCATCTTAAATTTGTAGATACACCCTGTGTAAGATAGGGTATCTGACTAGCCCTATTGACTAGTCTCAAGAAGGTCTTCTAGGTAAAACAATCATAACTTCTTCCTAGAGTATCCAAATTGAGTGGGACTAGTTGCATTGGATCTTGGAAAGTCTGTAGTATTTTGGGTGCGAGTTTCATAATTTTATATCAATTATTTTGTGCGGGGCATTCTATACAAGTGAGATCTCCTGAAAAGGCCAAAAATCGGCAAGTTGTGAGGAAGTTACCATAAATTCCACTTGGCACATCCAATTTTGATCAGACCTGTAGCATTACAGAGAAGAAATATTAGAGAACTCCCTAAGGGAAATTTTCATACCCAGAAGGGCAGAAACTTGGGAAATATAACAGAATAAATATTGTCTACCAGAACCACCTCAAAATCAAGACTCAAAAGTGATATTTGGCCAACATGCCACCCAAAAAGGGACCTCCTACACCAAATAAACCTCCAGAAAATCCTAATTGGACTCTTGATGAAGGTG
>ML791298.1:429072-463974 GCA_009831015.1 Picea engelmannii
AAAAGAAAGTATGTAAGGAACTAGACAAACTTTTGTATGAGACATAGAAAAAAATAACAATAGGAAATTCATAAAAACTCTTAAATTTTCAATCTAATGTTCTAGTAAAAAACTACAACAATCTGGAATATGGAACTTTGTCCTTTTTAACTCCTTTTTCCAGACTTGGAATTTTTAGCAGAACTCGCTATCATTCAATTTGTACATTTCTGGAAAAATTTCACTATTCAAAAGTTGTTTTTATTGAAGATTATATTAAAAGTCAAATAAATAAAATTTTCCATTTTTGTGATCTCGGGTCACTTTTCCATCTCTGAAAATCTCAAAAATCCCCAAAAAGTGGCCAAGAACAATGGATTTTAGCCTATTTCAGTGTCCCCATTCAAATTCCCATAGGATTTATTTAGTTCCTTCATGGGTTATTTATGTGTCTACATTTTGGACTCTCCCCAATAGTTTTGGTTTACTCTGGACTTTTGTCAATGATATGGACCCAGATCTTTAAAAGTGACTATTTTACAATTTCTTCTAAATCCAAACAGAATTGGACAAGGGCCCTCTCTAGTGATTTTGTAGGCCTCCTCTCTATGGAAAAAAACCATAAGTTTCATCCTAATCTGTTTTATGTTTTTCTAGTTATGGCCAAAATAAGAAAATGGCTCTAGAATTTGAACAATTTTCTCTAGTTATGAACAATTTTTCCTATGTGCAAACTATGTTGTCGATCTCATGTCAGAAGAAATATGGGCCATTGATATACTATTTATCGGACATCGATGACTGATGTTCTCCTAGCATGCATAATACTTCCACAAAATATCGATCCGAGCATCGACCGTTAGCCCAACTCCCCGATGACCGACTTGCACACAATTCCAAACAGGTCGACCTAGTCATCGATCATCGACGACCTTCGTTAGCGAATGAAACTCTCACAACTTCAGCTGGTGCCTAACCATTAGCCCATCAATGATCAACGATCCCTAATGGTTGTCGAATACACTTTTCCAAATTGATCGATTTGAACATCGACCATCCACCACTTCTGTTGGCTGATGTGGCATGACACGTGGATGCTGATGTTTCATGACATGTCATCCTAAGGTTTCAACTTGGGTGACATGGAAGGCCATGTCAATTTTGACATGGAATGACACATAATCATCCTATTTTCCCCATCAGTCATTGACCAATTCTCTTGGACAACCCAGACAACTCGCCAAC
Source organism: Picea engelmannii (assembly GCA_009831015.1). Taxonomy (NCBI): domain Eukaryota; kingdom Viridiplantae; phylum Streptophyta; class Pinopsida; order Pinales; family Pinaceae; genus Picea; species Picea engelmannii. The sequence continues at coordinate 430,297 of ML791298.1, forward strand.
TTCGGTCAACGCCAAACCATAGACACATCTACCATTGGTGATTTCTCTTTCTTGATTCGAATATTTCACCAAAATCAGCCAACCCTCGACCACTGACCCATTGGTCATCAATGATGTTCATTGGTGATCGAAAATACTTCATCAGATTTAGCCAACCATTGACCATTGGTGGTAAGAGATGTCTTATGGCCAAACCAAACTCTTCTTCATTTAAACCGTTTTGTCCATCAACTGTCGATGATTTCTCTTGGTGAAATTTACACTTAGAAAAAATTGAATTTTCTCTGATTGATCTAGACTTTCAATCCTTTTTGTTTCACGAACCCCAAATTTAATCCTGGTCATTGATCTCATCAACCTTTTTAATTGTCGAATCCTTCTAATTTAAATTTTTTTTTATCATAGTGAATCGCAGTCGTCGATTCTTCAAACTTCCTATAACTCTACAGGAGACCATTAAAACTCGAATTTCAACCATTCTAGGTCAAATTTTGATCTGCAACTTCACCACTATACTCCATTAACCTTGTTAAACTATTTGAAGTCATTAAAACTCAGATTGCATTCACAGAATTGGGGATTTCTATCTAAAATATCCATTTTTACCCAAATAGGTCACAAACAATATCTGCAACAATGAATTTCATCAATTCGCTCTAGTTCGAGCCCATTAAAGTCTAGTGTTTGAACCAAAATCTTTTATACCATAATGTAATGTCCCCCAGCCAAACCGAGGGACATTACGGTGCAAAATAAACATAAAAACGAAATTTTTGCGAACTAAATTAATTCATTTACTATTAGTTGATTTCTTGTAGCTTACAACTACGAATTTAAAATAGATTTATCTATTGTCTATAACCACAAAATATATGCATCTAAAGAATACCAAAGTAACATGAATGCAACTTAATCATTGACACAACAACATATAAATAACTCTCAAATACACAGAGTTCATGCACATCAATAACACATGAGAACAACATGACAACAAGATAAAACACTTAAATTTAAACAAGAGTTGTGCAACTAGTTGTTTGGAACAAAAATTCCACCCAACCATATACTGATTGTTCCAAATCTCAACAACTATTCACCCCCAATTTGAGGTTAGCAATCCACAAAAGAGGGTGGTCTTTCACATTCCACTCCAAGCTCATAAAACTCACAACCTAACTGATATTATCCTACAACTATCCTAATTTTCCGCCAACTCTCTTCCTCTTCACCTGTCCAACCCAAGGAATGTACCCCTTCATTGATATCAGTCCCTTGGGTGTCCCATTCATTTATCAGGGTCTCTCTAGAACAGGCAGCTAGGAATCTCTCAGCTAGAAACTCAATGGAAATTGTTTCTAGGAAAACTATCAACAAACCAATAACAAACACTTGTTGTTTTAGTGCAACTCACACATGAGTTCACTCTTTAAGCATGCCAACCTGGCTCCTCAATTTTCTAGCAACAATTCACTCCAATTACACTCCAACTTTCTCTAGAATTCTCCCTCCATGGCTACACCAACTCCAAGCTTTATTTCTGTCTCTCTACTTGCTTCTCATGCACCATATTGACTATCCAAAAACTTGTTGTCCAAACCCATACGAATTTCCTCCCTTTGGCTTGCATTTCTTGAATCACACGCTTCCCCAAGATGATTGTACTCAACCTCCATGTGCCCAATAACTTGTTGGATTACTGAGAGGGGGGGTGAATCAGTAATAGAGCAATATAATCCTTTTTAGCCATATAATGTAAGTGTTATATCAATGTAGAATTATAATCCAATATTTGCAGAGTAAATAAACAATGAAAAAATGAAGAATCATACACATAAACAGTACACCAGTGTTTTTACATGGAAACCCAAAGCGGGAGAAAACCACATAATGCTTTTTCTTATATGCCTTGAAGAATTACATTCATTGGAAGCACTAGCTTCGTTTGTTTTCCAGCTTCAGCTGGAAGGAGGCTCCAACGCCCTAGTTTCTTAGGATACAACCCGAGGGAAGCTCCAACTCCCCAATTCTCTCGCTACAACCAAAAGGAGGCTACAACCCCTTATGTTCTCCAACTACAACCGGAAGGTGGCTACAACCACCTGTCCTTTCCCCGTCCAACCACCTTGACGTATAAGTAGAATGATGGAACCATTGTCACACTATCACTGTGAGATATATTGTTGTAAACCTGTACCAATAAACCTGCACTAAACAATCTGTACTAATAACATGAACCCTATATCAACCATGCATCAACCTGTACCTCAACCTCTAATCAACATGTACCATAAACAAGTGCATCAACCATGCACCAACCTGTACCAAAAAGCATGTAATAAAATTGTACCATAAACAAGTGCATCAACCATGCACCAACCTGTACCAAAAAGCCTGTAATAAAATTGTACCATAAACAAGTGCATCAACCATGCACCAACCTGTACCTCAACCTACAAACCTTTCTTAACTTTAACAACAAGAAACTAGCATTTTCATTGAACTTTACTTTAGTCTCACGCGACAAGTTTTGGATTAGTCAACAACCCTAACTTGGAATAATCATAACTATGTACATGTAATGAATAAATATCTGAAAATATTCTACAATGTTCTTCAGTATGTTTTATGCAATTCCTCCAAGTGTCACTACTTGGAACCTATCAAAAAAGGAGTTATAGCAAAAATGGCATACCTTGTTGAATTTTGGCTTATTCTAGAGAACAAATTTGTAGAGTGTGCCCCGCGCAGAATATTTGTTGTATGTATCTAAAAATTGTACAAAGAATACTAAAGAATGTACTCTAACCAACACATTTGGTCTTATTGAATTTGGATCTGTTATGAAGAAGTTATGACGTTTTTACCCGAAACACTTGTTTTAGACTAGTTTCAGGACTAGCCATAAACCCTATATTCCACGGAGTGTAACTCCAAAACTACAACGACCCACAAAATGAAATTAGTACCACAACTACTTGGATATGTTTTCTCAATGGCCTCCCAATTTCACGGTCTGAATCATTATAGAAAAAACGTTATTGTGAAAATGGTGAGATGACCTGTAAATAACATACCTTAGAAAGCATCATGAAAATAATTTATCCTCCCTTGAATTTTTGCCTTCTTTACTTCACCTTCCATCTCAAATTTGGCTTATATGTCCTTTGGTTACCTTAGTCACCTGTAGATATTCAATATGCTCAAGTGTGATCAAAATGAGATATCCTTGCCTCTTATTTATACTCTCCAAGTAGCTTCCTTAGAAGCATCTTCTAGGCCACTTTGTCCACATAGTCACCTATGTCCAACTTTGCCCAATTTTCCACTTGTCCATTGTTACAAGGAAAATCTCTCTATGGCTAAGGTAAACCACAACAGACGGAAATGACTGCAGAAATCAACTCCATTCCAATAGATGCTATATAAACCAATATGCAAGAGAGATAAGAAAGAGGCCTACCTCGTCCAGATGTTCGATGAAGTCCATCATTGAGCACTTGAACCCAAAGTTGTATACCTGCAAATAGTTCTCAACAAACAAGCAAAGAAAGCATATGGTGATAATGTAAAATTTTAGCACATTAGATAGCATAATCCATTAATAAACATAATAAATACGTCCATGGATAATAACTCATATATTTGCAAGATATCGATTGAATGAGAAAGGAGTATTTCTATTAATAAATGATTAGAAGAAGTGAAAATATTACATACTTCGGTGTCAACATGGTTCAGAACCGAGAAACCAAGTTCCTTCCAGTCGAGCCTCCACCACTTCAATCCTCCACCAAAGGCAAGCTCATAAGAGAGAAACAATGAGGTTCTCAATCAATAGGGAAAGAGCTTGGGAGCTGAACACTGTGTCCAGTCTTAAAGGACAAAGGGATGCAGACTCAATATGAAGTAATAATTTCTCCAGAGTAACTTTTCTCTCAAAGTGGAATTCTTCTCTTCTTTCCATAGCTCAGAATTGACCCATTTATAGCCTTCAAAATGGAACTGAACGAATGATTCAGAACATTTTCAGTATATGGAAGGAGAAGGACCAGAGATATCATGTCATGACATGGAAACCTGACATTTAATTTTCATTTTCTGGCACAAGTCCTGATGTACGTGAGTTGTAGTGGAGAAGCCTATGTATACGCTTGTTGCACAGTGTGCAAGATGCGTACAAGTGGAAAAATATTAATTTTTATCTCTGGATGTTATCAACAGGGAAGATAAGTCTACATAGGGAAATGGAATAAGGCCCTATGTGCAAGATTTCATAGGGTGAGGCAAATCTTGCTATAACATATGCCCCCTAATGTGTGAGGTCAGAGGAGCATCTGTGATGGTCGAAATACATTATAAGTAACCCAGAATTGGAGTGGTAGGGGACCAGCTGGATGAACTCGTTGATCATTACATTCTGCACTGACTTTGCATACATGGATCCCAATAAAATTACACTGTATATCCATGTGAAAAAGATACCAAACAAGTATACATGGCCATGAATAGGAAAATATAAATGTGTTTACATGCCAATAGCTGTCATAGTCACGAACAAGGCCCAGTAGAACCAGTCTCAAAACTAATATGAAGATGTCTGTATACCATAGAGTACAATCTAATCTCCCATGATCACTGAAGTATATAGGTATTTTTCCAATGAAAAGGAAGCAACATCTCAGGAAAGTTGTGGCCACATAGTGATGTCTTCAAGTCTTCTACACAATCCACCAAGGGTGCAAGTCTACATCATGTGAATAAAAGATTTGAGGTTGAACACAATGAGACATCGTTTGATTACCGATCATTGAGTTATATCATTAACAAACACGAGACAACCTACCAATAATGAAAGTAGGTATCAAGGCATCGAGTACATTCTTACAAGTGTGAATAGAGGAGTTGGTGTCGAACATCTTAAGAATCCATTGATCATGAGACATTGATGTATTCCCAACTGTCGATGGTGAGAGAGCTTGCCACTGATGACTGAACGACTCAAGGTACTCATAAGACTCTAGGTCCCATATCCAGAATCAATGAGATGAAGTTGGTGGAAAGAGACCCACTAAAAGGAGAGCATTAAGTCATCTCTCATTAGTCAGCATGAGGTACAAAGAAGGAGCTTCATGATTTGGTGGAAATCAGATGAAGAAAATGTTCACAAACCAACGACCCTGTGCATCTTTCGCATGTGCCAAGTGCAAGCGGTACATGAAAAATACTCTATGAATAGAAACCAATGATGAAAACTACTTACAAAGGAGAGGAGACCACCAATAAGGCTAATGGAATCCAAGACATTGCACAAATCCCAATGTGTGAATAAATTTCTTGTCGTCGAACAAAAGGGAAATCACCTAGTGAATGACCAATAAGGAAATGTCAACTGTTGGGTTCAAGGTTACCTACCAATGATGAAAGTAGGGCCAGGGTGCATGATAGGACTATAGTATCATGTGATTCTGAGACAAACTGAGGGTATGTCTGACATGAAAAGTCAAGAGTTCTGAGGAGTGGCCGACATGGGTTGATAAACTTCCTTTGAACAAGATCATGAGACATATGGAGGACTCTGACAACATAGTCCAATGACGAAACCATAAGATGCAGGAGGCATCAATAAAACTCTCTATAGGGACTGGAAGAATAACTAGTCAGTAGAGAAGACTCTGTAATGAGTTCAACTTCCTAAGGCCATGCTAATCCCAAAATTATGATGATAAATGGGCTCAATAAATTTGTTCTCTTTTCAAAGGTGACATGACTACTGCTAACATAAGATAATACTCCCTTCTCGCCCATCTTTTTTTGTTTTTTCATAACAAATGAATACTATGATACAGAGGAGAAAACAAGTGTCGCAAGTAAGAAAAAATAGTTCCAATAGTGGAACGTACCTATGCTCAATGCAGGGAAATGCATGCAGTAGATGGAAACTTGGGGGTATGTTCCCTCCTAGGTATAGGGTGTCAAATTTTGAAGGATATAAACAAGGCTGTACTTGGTTGAGGATGCAAAACTGCTGAGGAAAATAGTTTATAATGCAAAGTGAGAACCGACTATAGGCTCAATACTGCAAGCAAGGACATGAGATGCAATCACAAATTAATGCCAAAAAGTGTCCTTTTTTATGTATTTTAGTCTACCTGGTCTAAAAAAGGGATAAAATTGTGCCAAATAGACATCTTTTCAAAACCAATTTACAAGTGTGAAAGAGACAAGTTCACTCGGAAATATTTTTACTTTTTTATAATGAGTCGGAAAAGAGCATAACTAAGACTCATGACCTTTCAAGTTCAATTTAATGAGTGTGAAAGGGACAAATCACTTGGAAATATTTTCACTTTTTGAATGAGTCGGAAAAGAGCTTAACTAAGACTCATGACCTTTCAAGTCCAATTTAACGAGTGTGAAAGGGACAAATTCACTCGGCAATCTTTTCTCTTTTTAGACAAGTCGGAAAAGAGATTAAATCAGACTTGTGGATGTTGTTCTAAGAAGCATATAATGGGGGAGGCCAAGGTTCCCATGTAGGAATTTTGTGAAAGGCCAACAACTTACGGAGAGTTGACACAAGCTTGGGAAAACCCAAAGCTTTCCAAGTCGAGGAGGATAAAATACTTGCAGAGGTTACCTTATCTACAATATATCGAAGAATGTCTCTTATCTGGAAGGGTGTAGAAGAAGGAAGTTGAGGCTCTACAAGATCATTACAATCAAAGGAAACCACTCTAGGACTTGGAGGGAGCATACTCGAAGAGAGTGGAATGCTCCGTAGTGAAGAAGGTCAGAACTAGAAATGCTAAGGACATGGTCGTAGGATGCATCACCCTCCAAAAGAAGAGTGGGATTGACTGAAGATTGCATCGGCAATGTCACTTCCTTAGTCTTTTCACTCTCCAAGAGAAGATTGGGATCGAAGATTGCATCGGCACGACCACTTCTTCAACCATTGGTTGAATATGATGCGAGACAACAAGGTCAAGAGATGCATCAACCCCTAAAGGAAGATGGGTATCATCCAAATATTTCATCGGCATGACTGTTGTATCAACCAAAGAAGGTTGGGAAGCCAAAGACAACTTGGAACCCGAAGGGCCCTCGGTAAAGGAACACACTTCATGTACCATAGTAGTATCAGGGCACAAGCAAGTAAGTTGATCTCCTTTGCAAAGTCTACAAAGGAACTTGGGCTTACGCCTTACATGTCTAGTCTTCTCAATCATATGAATTCCCCCATCATGACTTGCAGTGGTTGGTGACATGCTCCCAACATGAATTGCAGAGGCTAGTATCAAATCTTCAACATGACTGGTAGAGGTTGGTGATCGATCCCCAAAATTACTAGCAGAGGTTGGTGATGCATGTGCAGTGTGACTAGAGATGACTAGACTTGTGCCTCCAGCATGACTAGTAGCGGTTGGTTCTTGGTCTTCAACATGACTAGAAGAGGTTTTCGACCCATATCCAACATGACTAAAAGAGGTTGGTGATGTAATTCCATTATGTGGATGACCCTCACAAGATGCAGTTGATGAAGGTAGGGTCGAAGGATCACCAAAATAGGAAGTGCGGAAAGGAATAGAACTTCCTGTCAAAACATGCCTACTAGACATGGCGTAAACATGGTGGCTCAGTGACATGAATTTGAAAGTACCCATAAGGGAATAATACATTCTGACACTGATAATATCAGTTGTTGGCTGAGAATTTTTTATCATAGGGATCGATGGTCCAATTGATGCATTAGGACTAGAGCACACGAAGGATAATTGATCGATCGTCATGATCTTCCCTTCATGAGGAAAGAAAAGAGTATGGAAGATGGAAGATACTACGACGATCATGGCATAAGTCCAATTATGTCCTAGCAACAAGTTATAATCAAGAGGCACATCAACTACCTCTACTTCCACCTCTACCGTCTTCCCACCTAACTGGACTAGAAGGGCAGGGAGAATACTATGAGGGATAAAGGAATGACCGTCAAAAGTAGTCAACATGTTCAATGACTTGGAAAGATTCAGAGAACCGATATATTTCCAATAGACCAGGGACATCACACACGTAGAAACACCTTCATCAACAACCGTACATTTGATGGTATACTTTAAGTACTCCACGTGGATTTGAAAATCCACATGGTAAGGCAAGCGAGGCTTCACATCTGTGACGTCAAACTTGATAAATTTTGAGCCACTGGGTTCTAGAGCTCCTAAAGTAGAGAGTAAGGCATTCCTCTATGAGGGACACATCTGGAGTACCTCCAAATCCAACATCGCACAAGGGGTTTGACCCAGGTCCTCAACAATAGAGTAGTTATGGGTGGTTCTAGCATTTTGATTATGGGTAGAGCGCTTGAGTACTTCTTTTAGAATACAAGGCGGTGGATCTGGCTTCTCAATGTGTAAATTCATCTCCGGAGGAGGAGGAGGATATTTTATACCAGGAATACCTTTTGAAGAGATATAGTCACGAGTTCGAGTGCCTACATTAACTTTTGCATTTACCATATTGATACATAAGGGGTTGCCATATTGCGACGGTGGGTTTTGACTCCCACCAGCCGCATTTTCGTCCTTTGAGGAGATCAAGGCTAGGTGTTGATTATGTGGGAATGGATTCTTTAGCACAGAGGGAAATTGAGATAATAGCCTCACAGCTTCTACAAGTTTGGGGCATAAACAGGTAAGGTGATCATCTGTGCAAATATTACAGGGAAAATTCATCTTACATCTTTCTCGTTTTCCCTCTCCAACATTATAATTTGTCTTCTCATTATTTCCATTGTCCTTAGTTTTATTACCATTTTTCCCACCCTTATGAGAATTGCGTCCTTTCTTCTTATTCCCTCATGGTTGTTGGTTACCATTTGGGTTGGCCGATGATTGCACAAAATGTTCATCCGTCGACTGAGTGCGGTTGGAAGACACATACGAAGTTGGCCCTCCTGCAGATGGGTTAAGAGACAAATATTTCAAATGGCTTGTCACCGAGTCTGTGGAATTTACATTGGCGGTACCTACAATTCCATCGGCATGAGGTACAGGTTTTTGTCTAGTGTCGTAAGTCAACCACAGTGCATCTGAAAGAAGGTGGTATAACATCTCAGACTGAGCATATATCAAGTCTAACTGTTGGGCTCTAAAGATTGTCTCTTCCTCAGTGGTAACCCAATGTCCTTCGAGATAGGAGTGTGCAAAGGCTTAAGGAACCATTCTAAAAGAAAGGCATGGGGTATATGGGTCTTAATCACCCTCTTCCATCTATGCCACTCTTGTATATGGTCTGAGATATGAGTGGCGGTATCCTGGAATACAGTTGACAAAAATTCTAAGCAAACATCATAACGAATGGGCAACTGGAAGTGGTTGAGGAAACCAACACCAACTGACTAAAAGTACTATATTCCCCCCTAGGTAGCTCAATATACCATTTCACATCAACTCCGATGATGGTGTGTTGAAATAATATAAATCGAATAGAATCATCATTAAGGGAATTCAATTAGAACCAAAGGTGAAAGGTAGTGATGTGATCACTAGGATCATCTCCATTCTTACCCTAGAACTTTGGGATGTATAGAGGAATCTTAGTGGGGATGAGGGGCCATCCAGGATCATGACTCACAATGTCATTCATTAACTTAGACAAGTCTGGCAGATTAAGTGTGGCCAGAAAAGGGAGGTGGGGTTGCGACATTTTCCCCAAGCTCCCTGGAAAGATTGTGCTTGAGGAACTATAGGCCCTCCAGGGTTCTGGTAAGCACCATGGCCTTGTCTGGTGTTATAAATCCCTCCTCTAGTTCAATTCATAAATGGTGGGTTGGGCATCATTCTAGTAGGAATGTTCTGTTGAGAGTTATATAAATTTCCCCCAGCCGGATTAGATCCAGGTTGGGGGTTTCCTAAAGCATGAAACCGACCTCCTCCGGGTGGGAATATGGAGGATAGAGTCAGATTCATCATGCCAAATGTATTGGTTAGAATCTGCACTCCGGAGGTAGGGTTGTAGGATAGAACTTGAGCCGAAGCTTGTCCTCTAGGTTGATTATTCCACCCAGAAGTAGGAGGATTAGACTCAGGGTTAAAAGTAGGAAATCCTCCCATATTAGGAGTCATTTGATGGATTAGTGATCCACCAAATGAAAAAGGAGTGTAAGGAGGTGTACTGCCCCCAAGCCCAATGCTAGCATTAAGGCCAGCAGTTGGGATGGAGTTCGAAAATTGCGAAGTAAAATTGGGCATACCATAAGAAAAGGGACTGTTGTGGGTGGAAAATCCCTCCTACAGACTAGCACTAAGGGTTTTATCATGCATGCAGAAATGACCTAAAGATTCTTACTTTTTACCATCATCCCATGCCTAAACCCCATTACTCATATGTAAATACAAGGCTCAATATATTAAGTTGACGTACCTTATTTTTCGTGTTTGATGTCGATCCCTTTTCTCACATGATCATTCTTTGATTGCAACTCTCCTCCCAATGCTGACCTGCATTCACTAAAGACAAACAAATAACTCCCCATACATTTGATATATGAACTAACGAGTTAGAGATTTAATCAATCATACAATCAATATTCCAATAATGACAATCTCATATGGCGAGACAGGAAAAGAAATTCTTTTATTAACTTCACAATGATACCTTACAATGATAAAGTCAACTACTTCTCCTTGATCATGATCCTAGGCACTTCTTCCACTGTCTTCCAACTTCTTTGCTCTATACTTGTCTTTGCACAAGGATGGCTAAAGGTAGGGACAGAGGGAATGCTTAATCAAGTATAGTTTCTTTACTATGATTCTCCTCCTTTCAAATGGGACCCCTAACCCTTCTTTTATAGGCTAGAAGAAGCTAGGTATTTGGTCGAGTGACCGTCCATGCATGGTCAAAAGGTTTAGTTAACTTACCCAAAGCTATGTGTTCCATCAACAACTTTCCTTTTTTCGTGCTTTTACAGGTACACACAGGTTGTCTTAGGTCAGCTAGCATGTACACGTGTGCAGTAATGGAGCAGAGCGTGTGGGCCTTTATAAAAGGGGTTTTTAAGAAAAGTTGTTCAACAGGGTTTTGGCAAAGAAGGAATCTGAGATGACCTGATACCAGGTAAGCATGTCTGGTGAAAATTAGAGTTATAACATATTCCCCCTAATGTGTGAGGTCAGAAGAGCATCCGATGGCCGAAATACATTAACAATCTTCACCAACATTCTAAACAAGTGAGCCCAGGGATCAGAAATTAGGAGGTGTCATCTGCAAAATAATAATTGTCTCACCGAGGTAGGCATACCCATGCTCGGGATAAAATAAAATCATGGCTACCAATCAAATACATTGTAGATACATGTCATATAACTATATAAAGTGTAGCCGCGAGCAATACACAGCGGAGCTACATCTCGAAATAAAAAAGATATACATGTAGAGTATCCATCTTCTAGAAGCTGATAAGGCATGATGGATGGAGATGAGGTCTTTAGAGCTCGAGCAACAACTTCAAAATCTTCAAAACTCAGGTAGGAATGTAATATGAGTGTACGACTTCACTACCCAGAGGTCTTTGATGGTTCATCGGTCATGGACTAGAGAATCTTTCTTATCAGACTAAAGGTTTCATTGATTTTGAACAAAGACTTCATTGGACTTTCAGGATGGCGGGGCATGAGGGAAAGAGACAAACTACAGAGGTGCCAACTTAGGCTTGGTAAAAACTTCCCTTGGACAATAGCATGCCAAATGATGAGACTCGAGAAACATGGCATTAATATAAGTTTGCGAGGTAGGAGGCAACGCAAACTCTCCATATGTTTGGAAGAATAACCAAATGGAAGAGGACATAGCTCAATGCAGCGGGAATAGCTTCCTAAGGTCATATGAAATCCTAGGATTTGACGAACAAATAGACAAATGTGCTTTATCCAAGGGTGACGCATTGTGCTGCCAATAAAACAAAATACTTTTCCCTTGCTCTTTTTGGGGTATATTTGATTTTTTTTTTTTGTCTTTTTCAATAATTTTGGAAAAAGAATAAAAGAATGTTACGTTACAAAGGAGGAATGAGTGTCGCAAACATACAAGTTCGAGGCACAAGGACAAGATTGATGTTCAAAGGAAGAACACATGAGAAAAATCCCTTCTGGGACCAAAGGTGTCAAGACGCAGAGGCAAAGTGCTACAGGGCTTGCATATAAGGCATGCTTCATATGGTTCAATTGAGAGCAACTTGGAGCCGGCATTATACCAAAGACGTAGGTATGCAAATGCAGTTAACAAAACACACAATGGTAACGTCCTTTGATTTAAGTTTAATGAGCCCAGAGACGGTAAGCTCGGTGGTTTTTCATATTTAGAGAGTCTGAAAAAACGTAAAAGGAGACTCCAATGGGGTACCTTTTTTGAAGGTAGTCTAGTCAGTTCGAAAAAGGGGTAAACTAACACCAACAAGACCTCTATTCAAAACCATTTTAACGAGTGTGATAAAGACAAGATCACTCAGCCATTTTTTCATTTTTAAAGAGTCTGAAAAAATATTAACTATGGACTCCATTGGGAATGTTCTTCTGGACCATTTTAACGAGTGTGAAAGAATAAGGTCACTCGACGATCTTGTCAATTTTAGAGAGTCTGAAAAGAGCTTAACTATGGACTCCGTGGGGGCTCCTTTTTCGTAAATTTAGTCCCTCAGGCCCGAAAAAGGGGTAAAATTATACTTGAGGGTACTCTTCTAGAGAAATGAAGTTCCTTAGAGTATAACTTTGTTCATACATTTGACCGTCTGGACCAAAAAAGGGGTAAACTATCGCCGGATAAACATGACTTCAAATTTCAGTTTAACGGGCATGAAAGGCCACAAGATCTCTCGTCAATATTTTAATGTTTAGAGGGTCTGAAAAAGGGCTTAAAAGAAGACCCGTTATGTTTTGGGAGTCTCGTGGGTGAGGTCAAGAGTCATGCAAATGAGGCTCAAACGTGTTATCAGGAAAAACAAAAAGGACTCCCAAGTCTACAGTCATTAGTGATAGCATGGACACCATAATGCAACCAGAATCTACCTAGGGAATCCATGTTCTGGTAAGCTCTACCACCAAATCACAACACTTCTAAAGTAGCAATGATGGTTCTGTGTTGCAACCTAATGGGATTGATCCTATGGCAAAGGGATAAAGACAACGAGATACAAAAGTAGGGGTGGGAACCTAACCTATATGCTCAAGTTGACCATTTGAGGTTTTTCCCACGGACTGTCAAAAGTGACCCAAAACTCCAAAAAATGTCTTGACACCCAATCGGAACCTTCTAAAGCAACTCCTGAATCACTCTAAATGGTTTTTAATTCAAAGAAAATGATAAGGAGGGCCAAAAAAATGACAAAAAAGGGCCAAAAAGTCTATAAATAGAAGTTGGCAGCTCATTATCACCATTGCTGATTTGGAAATTGACTCTAGAGCAAAAAACCCCCTTTGATAAAAGTGGTGATTCTGGGAGCTATAGTGGACAAAACGACCATCCGTCTAGACCAAGTAAGTATAAACTGCCTCCCTTTTCTTTTTAATTCTTTATTTATGCATTTAATTTGGTTTCTTGGGGGGGCATCAACCTTTAAAAGGTTGGTCCTAGGTCCACGTGGGTTGTCCTATGACAGCACGCATGTACATTCACTCTGTCTGATGTTAGAGCACGTGTACACGTGACTGTCATCACAAAATCCCATGTGGACCCTCCCATGAGTGCAAAATGGTTTAAAAAGAAAGTCCTAACTCTCTGAAAATTTGCCCAGGTGCAGGATGTATGTGCAATGGAGAGAACGAGAGCATGAAGATATCAGCGCACTAGTTGGGGAGGACCCTAATGTTGTCGCAGTGTTAATGCAATGTGGTTTTCTCAAGTTTTTCTTGTGTCCTTTCATGAGAGCACAACCTAGGATACTGAATGCCTTGGTTGAATACTGGCACCCTAACGCAGAATATTTTATGTTAGAGGGGAAGTCACTAGTGCCCACTACAGAAGACATATACTTTTTGACTGGCCTCTCCAGGAGAGGGGAACCAGTTAATTTCCAGACATTTCATTCGAGGCCTCATAACATATCGGAATTGATAGGACTTTATTATGAGGCTGGTACAGATTGATTGAGCTCACAGGTTCCAATAAGAAGGATCATCAATTTATCACTGTAGGCGATTGTGTTTCTTATTGGGTGGATGACTGGTTTTGTGGCTCTACATCAGGCATCCCATGCACAGATGAACTGTGCAGTCCAGTGCTTGAATGCACAGATATTTGACTGGAGCACTACACTATTGGATTGTATGAAGAGGCGGCTGACAAATTGTCGGTTGCGAACACAGAGGAACTTCGGGTTCGGAATGATTCTATGCTCTTTCTTCTTTGAAAGAGTTCCTAGTTTCATTCCTCGAGTGGTGGTATGAGGAGATCAGGCCTCTCTTTCTGCGGTTTGTAGATGGGCAGTGTTTCTGCCACGACAGGGTGGTGAAAGGACCAATGAGTCCTTTGATGATGACTTATTTGCTTGGTTGTCGTGGAAGATCCCAACCATAGAGGATTATCCTTATCTTGGGATTGATTTCTCAAGAGATCCCGAGATCCCTGTTCCTCCAGGCGAGGAGCGAGGAGAGATGTGTAAGTTTGCATCATTTTTTTTTAAACATATATAATTTTTAAGTTGTTTTTTGTATATATCGTTTTTTTATACCAGAGTATTTGATAGATACGTGTCTATTGTGTGTAGATGTGGGATCCTCATGACCTGTAGATTATGCGAGGAACAGGCGTCGTCCTCAGCTAGGGGTCGCACCTGCCACCATATAGGGAGTAGCAGCAGTAAGAGAGCTTCCAACGAGTGAGGCAAAGAGGGTTTTGAGACGAGTTGGGGGAAATTTTACCTCACTCACTCACACCATCCCTATGGAAGAGGTTGAGGATTTGCCACCATCCATGCAGCCTCATGTAGTGGGGGCACCACGGACGTGGGTCCAACTATTTCGGTGTTTGGCGAATGTTGTTGATTATTACAATAGGGCCCACAGGCCTTGACTTTAGTTAGTCTAGAATTTGATAGCTCCACCTGTATATATTTTTTGAGGGCATAATCCCCATGACTCGTTACTAGTCATATTTTTTGAGGCGCTTGCATCCACCTATGTACTCTGATGCTTATGATATTATATATGGATTTTTATGTCTTTTTATATCTTATGGATCATATTTTCCTTTAAAAATGTATTTACATGTTTATGTGTATGTCTTTTTATATGTGTGCAAGATGCCAGTCTAAAATTTGATTATCTGGAGTATCTGTAACTTGGTTTAATATCCTAGGAACATGAAAATATGTAATATAATCAAAGCTTTGTTCTAAGAGACGTACCCTAAGGAATCGTCGGTGTAAAGTCAGATCATGAACATGGTAGATTCTATTTAATTGAAGCACAACCAGCTAAGCATCTAAATAGACCCAGAGATGAGAGATACCAAATGACATGACATCACAAAGCAACTCAATAACTGCACTGTACTCGATGACATTGTTTGTGGTGTCACCTAAGCATATACCTCCGGAAGATAATAACTGGCCTCGAGGTGTAAAAATTACCCAAGCTACGGAGGCAAGCCTCCGAGTGTGCTGGCTAGCACTGTATGCATACCCAATGAACACCTCTGATTCACTTGACATCTGCCATAGTGACAAAAGATAACATTAAAAAACGACACGTCCATAATACTAAAAGAAACTAGAAAGTAATAGTACAAAGACTATACATATGTTACAAAAAGTTACCCAAGGTGACCTACCTATGAGTAATACTTCTTGAGGTAGAGCCCATTTCTAGGCTCCACCAAAGCATTTCCTTCAAATTCAACCAGACGATAAGCAACCTTTTTTAGAACATCTTTTATCATGAAAGGTATGAACCACATGGGTTTGAATTTTCCTTCCCCCAGGGGGTCCTTATCTTGGTCATAGACTAGGACAAGGTCACCTTCAGAGAAAACCTGAGGACAAATAGACTGATCATACTGATACTTGACTTTATGTTTGTGAGCCTTGTTGGTCAGGGCCGCATCATGATGCTGCTCATTGAGCCGCTCAAGGTATAATAATTGTTCTTCAAGTGGAGAAGTGTTTGGCAATAACTGTACTGCCAATTTTAGGGACAAGATCTGGCATTATATAGGCAAGACTACTTCCATCCCGTAAACGAGTTGAAAAGGTGAGAAACCAGTTGCAGTCTTAACAGACATTCGGTAAGCCCATAATGTCGAGTATAACATCAAATGCCAATTTGACTTGGTTGAGTTGATCGTTCGATGTAGGATGGTCTTAAGAGATTTATTTACAGCTTCCACCTGACCATTTTCTTGGGGGTAGTAGGGTGATGAATGTTCTTTCCACAACCCAAGATTTGATGTTAACTTGTTCATCATCTGGTTCTGAAAGTGACTTCCATGGTCAGTGACAATCTCTCTTGGTACGTCAAACCTTGCTATTATCTGGTTGAAAAAAAAGAGAGTTGCAATCTCCCCAACATCTTTAAACATTCGCATAGCTTCAACCCACTTCATGAAGTAGTCTACGACTACAATGATATAACGATGCCTCCTAGCTAAAGGAGGGTTGCATGTAGTGTAATCAATCCCCCACTTGGTGAAGGGACCAACTGTGATGATAGGAAACATGGGAGGGGGATGTGCCCTCATCTTCTGAGAGAAGATCTGACACAGGTGGCACTTCTTGACCGATTCAATACAATCTTTGATTAGTGTCAGCCAAAAGTAACTTGCTCGTAAAATATTTTGGGTTGTTTCCAACCCAGACAAATGACCACCACATGCTCTGGTATGGCAATCGTTAAGCATGACAACTACTTTTTTGTGAGTGAGGCATCGATGCAGAATGCAGTCTACACCTCTTCGATACAACGTATCATAGAGTATGAGATAATTCTTAGCCTGATGGCATATACGGTGATGCTCATCACAAGAAGCAGAGGTGGGGCACTTCAAAGTCTAGAGATAGACAATTATATCTCTGTACCAGATATCCAAAGAGGTGATTAGAAACATATCCCCTCTAATAGGTGACTCTTTGGGCATAACATCACCTGACTCAACTAGAAGTTCTGAAATAAGTTCTGCGAAGACAAGTGACTTTTTGGATTTCGCTGAAACAAAATCTAAGTCGAATTCCTAGAGGACGACTATCCATCTACTGATCTTTCCACCTATTACATGTCATGTCAACACGTATTGAAATAGATTCACAGCAGCAATGACGGTGGTCTTGCGAAACAGAACATAATGACAGAACCATTGAACAACATGGACTACTACCAATGCAAGTTTTTCGATATGAGAATAATTGACCTCCAGTCTGACGAGGCCTTGGCACAGGTAATAGATCACATATTCTGAGAGTAAATCATATTCCTGAACTAAGACCATGGCGATGGTTGACTCTTCTGCAGCTAGGTATAATAAGAAATCTTTGTTATAGTTGGGTGGCCGAAGCAGAGGGGAAGTTGTGAGGGCATGTTTCAATTCTTCGAAGGAGAGTTGAGCGGTATCATCCCAATAAAAAGGAATGTCTTTCTTCAGTAAGCGCATAAAGCCCTTTGTGATCTTGGCATAGTGGGTGATGAAACACCTTAAAAAAATCACCTTGCCCTGTAGACTCTGAAGTTGAAGGATTGTGTGTGGGGGAGGCAACTGAACTATTACCTCAACCTTGAGAGGGTCGACCATGATCCCTATTGTTGACACTATGAGACCTAACAAAACCCTTGATGTTACACAAAAGCTGCACTTGTATGGATTCAAGTGAATCTGGAAGTAGTGACATAGCTCAAAGATAAGTCGGAGGTGTGTGGGATGATCCGTTCTCTTGCAAGATCAAGATGTTAAATCATCTAAATAGGCCTCGACTATATGCTTGAGATCATGGAAAACAAAAGACATGGCCCGCTAAAAGGTCTCTCCATCATTTTTGAGACCAAAGGGCATCTTACGATACATGAATGTACCCCATTGACAAATGAATGTTGTTTTGTGCTGGTCTTCGGGTTTGATTTGTATCTGATTATATCCCGAAAAACCATCCATGAAAGAAAAGGCCTCTCAACATGCACATTCATCAATTATCTAGTCTATGAATGGTGTGGGAAAATTATCTTCTGGACAGGCCTTTTTCAAATCACGGAAGTTCGTACATACACGAATCGTGCCTTGTTTCTTATTTAACAGCACAGGATTTGACACCCATTGGGTCAAATAGATAGGATAGATAAAACCGACTTTCAGCAGTTTCTCAACCTCAACCTTAATGGTTGTTGCTTTCCTGGGATTAACTGGACAAAGCTTCTGCCGAACAGGCTTGGCATCTGGATAAGTTGTGATTTCATGTTCGACTATTTTTGGATCGATGCCTGGAATTTCCTCATAAGACTAGGAAAAAATGTCGCAGAATTATTTAAATAGATCTGTGTAGATTTGAATCTCTCTGCGGGAATAGTCAGCTCCAACGAAAACATTCTCCACGATGCCAGGGGTTCTGGAGATATTAATCGGTATGGTTTCAGCGATAGTTTCCATATTACCCTCGGCATAAACCTCATGTGTAGCTAACTCATTAATAGGACAAGACCTATCTCCAGTCATAGTCAAGGTGAATTCTCCTTCTTCAATTCTACTTAACTCTAGGAGGAAGTATGATCTGTGATGGAGATCATCCCAGGGTTTGTCCGGACTAGTCATTGCTTCAATTATTTCTTCGTCGGAGGGAAAGAATAAGTCTAATGAATCAGTATCAGCGAGAGAACCTTGAGCCCAAATAGGCTCTAGAATAGGATCTAACTCTTATGAAGGAGTTGGATCTGTGTCGGCCGAAGCTTACTGGACTAAAGTGTACACTACTTCGGCAGTGGACAAGGGCATGGACATGCCAGGGTGCCCTGTCCCTTCCATCGTGGCCGATGTGGAAGGAAGTATCCACAGATCGTTGAAATAAGTCGTGCAAAATGATGAAACTTGGAAAATCTCAACCTTATGGTGGTCGGATATGAACTTGACATCTCCTTGAGGGGGTGGGTAATCCAAGGTACCCATCAAATATGGGCACAAACCAACCCCTACATTGACTATGCCTGGTTGGGGATTATCAATCATCGAGACCGCGAATACCCCCAATGAAGGGTCGGGTCTGGAGAAAGACAATTGATCAATGGTCACAATCCAGTCCTCGTGTGGAAACAACAAGACCCGAAAAACTGTAGGGACCACTACTTGCATGGAGTAAGCCCAACTCCTTCCTAACAAGAGATTGTAGTTGAGGGATGCTTCGACTACTTCTACCTCGACGCACATGGTCTTCCCTCCTAACTGCACGGGGAAAGAGGGAATGATACCATGTGGTCTGAACGAACGACTATCAAAAGTAGTGAGAAGAGTAGGTGATGGAGACAAAATGGGCTGGCCAATGGCCTTCCAACATGCCAACGACATAACGCATGTCGAGGCACCCTCATCAACCACCGTGCGGAAAATGTTCTAAGTAAAAGTTTTCATGGGGTGAGACACTACTATCTGAAATGTTATGTGGTAAGGTAGATGAGGTTTTAAGTCAGTTGTATCCAGCATGATTGTACCCGAATTACAAGTCTCGGTAGATCCTAAAGTGGCTAACAAAGATTTCCTCTAGGAGGGGCAGCTTTGGAGGACCTCTAAAGTGGACATCGCACAAGGGGTTTAGGACAAATCCTCCACCACAGAATAGTTATGGGCAGCCCTTGCATTAGGGTTGTGAGAAACTTTCTTGAACACACCTTTTGGGATGCGTGTCATTGTTTCACCCAAAGTCTTCTCGATCTGGAGAGGAAGAGATGGGATTTCAGTTTCTTTGCCCTTCTCAGAAGTGCTTGGTTTACTGTAGTCATGCGCTCTAGTTGATATAAAAGCATCACCTTTCATCATATACACATTCGCGGATGCAGTATTATTCGAAGATGGAGAGGATCCTTGGCTGCCCCCTTCCGCACTTGTAGAGGCTTGGGTTAGGTTTTTCCCATGTTGAAATGGATTGGTTAACACGGCAGGCTGTTGTTGTGTCACAAAATTTTGGGCCTCTGCAAGCCGAGGACATTGGTGGGTTGGGTGGTCTTCCACACACAGGTTGCATGGATACCTCGCCTTCTGTTTCTCAGTGTTTCCCCCTTGCATTATTAGTGGGTTTCTTATCCCCCTTTCCCTTGGATTTGTCAATTTCACTGTGTGTACATCCGACTTTTTGGTAGGGGGAGCATCCAAAACAGTAGTTTGGCTGGACGTTGTGTGTTGTATAGACAATTGCTGCAATTGCTTCGTCAGTTGTTCAACGAGATTTGTTTGTGTTGAACCAACAATACCAATGGCATGTGGTCCATCTCTCTATCTAGTTTTATCAAGTATTGAGTGTGGCGCATCTGGCAAGATCTCGTATAATAAACCAGACTGAGAGTAGATTAGCTCAAGTTGTTGAGCTCTCATGATGGCATCTTCTTTGGAAAACACTCTCGACGTCACGATGTCTTTGGATAACTATGGGACCAAATACTAAAGGAACCACTCAAACATGAATGTTGGTGGGATTGGCACCTTAATTAAACTCTTCCAACGTCTCCATTATCGAATGTGATCAGAGATATGGTCTTCTTTTGTCTATTTGAAATTGGCCAGCAATTTTGTGCCAGCATCGTATCTCATGGTTAATTGGAAATGGTTTAGGAAATCCATTGCCAATTCACCGAAGGAAGAGTATCTTGAGTGGTCGAGCTTAATGTACCATTTCCCAACACTCCCAATGAGAGTATGTTGAAACAGTCGCAATTGTACTAAGTCATCTTTCAACGAGTTAGACAAGCACCAAACATGGAAGCTGGTCACATGATCTCCTGGATCTTCGTTAGGCTTGGCCTCGAACTTTGGTATGTTCGAAGGAAACTTCGTCGGAATAGGGGGCCAACACAGATCATGACAGATAGGGTCATTCAACAACCTTGTCAAGTCTGGAAAATGCAAGGTTGCAAAGAAAGGTAGTTTGGGTTGTTGGTGATAACCATGGAAAAAGGGACCTGGAGTTTTACTGACACCAGGTTTCCAAGAAAATTTTGGCTATTGGCCTGGGTTCTGGTAAAAACCATGGCCATGACCAACGTATGGATTCTTCATGTGAGGAGACATCATCGATTGATTCCCAAAATAGGACGTAGATGGTTGGGCATGCATTACATTCAGAGGAATTTGGGAAGGTTTGACCCATGCCTATCCCATGGGCATAGGCATAGCACCCTATTCGAGGTTCCATTGGTTGTGAAAAGAATTGCCCCAGACTAGCATTCTTGATGAGGGAGTTGATCCCTGCCAATAATTTCAAGGTCCTGATGCAGAAGAAGTTTCTGGGTTTTCCCCTTGTGCAGGAATAGTACCCTACATAGGAATAGGTTGTCTGTAACTGAGGTTGCCCCTATTCAGGAAAGAAGCTGACAAGAAAGCATTTTTACCAAATGCACCAAACAAAGAAAACAGTGTTGAACCTACCGGCATATTATGAGAAGGTGGCCCTTGACTCTCTGCTCCAAATAAACTATGGTGTGTGGGTGGCCCGACAGATTGTTGATGGGTGCTACCGAGTGAAGGGGACGAAGGAGGCATATGACCTCCCCCGTAAGGGAAAGAATTAAAAGGAGTTGAAGTGCCCCCCATGTGTCCTTGTAGAGGAGCGTTAGAGCTCCCTGCCCCCAGACCTAAATTCTGTAAAGTGGAGTAGGAAAGTAAAAAACGTGTACTTGAGCTAGGCATCCTGTATGAGAACAGAGGGCCTGTCTCACTTGGTGTGAAAGGGGGAGTGGTCACCGCCATAGACAGGATTGGACCATTACTCGAGCTAGAGGAGGTTGAGACCATGGTGGCTCAGATTGGTGATGGTAGGTGAGGAGGTGGAATATCCCCCGTGATGACAACTGTAGTGGGAATTGAGGAATTCCCAAAAGAAGTGGCAGCATTTGTTTCCATGGCTACGTGCGACACTATCTGGCACTCGTAAGGGTGAATCTGTACGATGATGGGTGCTGAACGATTAGTGGTTGGAGTTTCGGATGGACCAAAATATTTCACTCCAAGGTCTAAAATGGTTGTTTCCTCCGGATGTTGGTTGGGTACATTTTCTTGTGACTTGGTCACTTCAAAAGACCCTTTTTAATCTATCTTTTGCCTCAGTGGTGGCGGAGGTGGCTCCAGTGTAGCCGGTGATAGGCCCAGAAGCCTTCATGACTGGCGAAGCTCGTGATCCTTCACTGTGTGAGAATATCAAAGACACACTAGGGATTTCTATTCATTCAACAACAACACACACTAAAAAGGTCCCTCTAAGATAAAACAAGCAAACACTAAACTAGTTGGAAGAATAGTTACAACAACCAACACTAGAGCAACTTACCGGTGCAAGTGAAAATCAAACACAGAAGCACCCTCCAGGTATACTCTACAAATCATGGTCATATGTCTGTCCTAGGTACTGTGGTATAACCCCGCAGCCACCTATGTATGTCTCTAAAAAAGATAGGCAACTAGGTTGCTAGCACACGAACAATCACCAGGAGGGTACAGTCGAAAGTCGGGTAGACCAAAATGAGTAGGGTATCGAGCCCGAAACCTATCAAGGGTATCGAAGGAAAGTGGTCTAGAAGACAACTGAGGACCTCGAATGGATTCGAAACCCACGAAGGTCCGTGGCAGACGAAATCCCAAGACAAGCCCTCTATATGTGTTCTCCACTACGATTGGTCCATCTTTGGAGGGGTTATCTCCGCTACCTTTCTGCATGCAACCTCGTGTTTATCCCCTATGTTAGAGGGGGGTCCCAGATAACTTTCATGATATTGTACTTTGACACTCCCTAACTCAGACTCCAATGTTTGATTTAATGGCCTTGAAGAGTTTCCTCTCCAACCTAATTCAAGGCCCTAACCCTAAACTAGTTGGTTGACCCTACAAACATAAAAAGTCTAATGAATTTTATATTTAGCGTTAATTTTTATGGCTTGTCTTATGTCAAAGGTTATGAAAGTGAAACTAGTGATGTTTGAAAGATGAAAGAAAAATAAACAGAAAGATGGAAACAAAATAACTTCTTCTTGACTCAAATCTTAAACAACTTTTCAAACTAAAAATTTTCTAAGATCTTTAAACAAAAAACTCAAAGTAGGATTTCACTCGACTACGAGCTACTTATGATCTAAGTAAACCGTCAAGAACTTATGAAAGTAAAGACTTTTCCCTGGTTACTAATGCAAACCAACAATATTTAACCAAACAAAGAAATAAAAGATTTTTTTTTTATTCGAATGCTCACAAAGAAAAAAGGAAAAATATCAACAAGTAAAAACCAAGAAAACTTCTAGCCTAAGCAAAGATTGCAAAGAGTCACTTTAAAAATAACCCATAAGAAAATTAAAACTGGACTCTCACACTTGTCTAAAAACCCTATAAAAATAAAATTTTGAGGAAAACTTTTTGATGAAAAAGAAAGCTATTGTTGTGATCAAACCTAAGTTACTGACTACCATGACAGAGACCCAAAAACTTGAGAGGTATAAATCTTGTCAAGGGAAAGGATGACTTCCTCACCTTAAACAAAAATTTTCTCCACATGCACACTTGCTGATAGTTCAACAACAAGCGTTTTTACGTGAGCTGTGTAAAGTCAGGGCGCGTGTACATGCGTGCTAGCCTTATACAGGTCGTGTGTATCTCTGAAACTCTAAGACAAATAAAAGGCCAAGAAATCCATCCCAGACAGAGACTACTGGTACTGAGAACCAGGATCTCTTGAAGACTCAGATACTTACTTTAACAGAAAAAAGAAAACCATTCAAGGAAAACTTCATAGAACAAACCAATCTGAGGTGAAACCTAAGCTATAGACTGCAAACAACCAAGACTAGAAAGAGTTCCAGAAAACCCCTGAGAAGGATTGTTTCTGACAAGGTAGAGGGTGACAGCCTCTCTAAAAGAATTTTTTTGGAATCATACATGCAACTGACACTTCCTCAGCTAGCATGTACACGTGGGTTGTGGGAAGGTAGGGCATGGGTACACGCGTGCAGAACTTATATAGGCCGCGTGTACCTCTGTGGGTCTCAAAAAAAAAAATGCAGTCAAGCACAGAAACAAAGATAACTGGTATGGAAGACCAGAATCTCTATTAGCTTAGACTTTTGTAGAAACTTTAAAAACAAGAAATGAAACCAGTTCTTAAAAATACCCAAGAAAAAACATTCCTAGAAACCCTAGAGATCCCCAGTATGGTCACCAATTTTGTTGTGAGTGGGAAATCCCTCCCACAAACTAGCACTAAGGGTTTTATCATGCATGCAGAAATGACCTAAAGATTCTTACTGTTTACCATCATCCCATGCTTAAACCCCATTACTCATATGTAAATACAAGGCTCAAGAGATTAAGTTGACGTACCTTATTTTTTGTGTTTGGTGTCGATCCATTTTTGCACGTGGTCGTTCTTTGATTGCAAATCTCCTCCCAATGCTAACCTGCATTCACTAAATACAAACAAATAACTCCCCATGCATTTGATCTATGAACTAACGGGTTAGATATTTAATCAATCATACAATCAATATTCCAATAATGACAATCTCATATGGCGGGATGGGAAAAGCAATTCTTTTATTAACTTCATGATGATACCTTACAATGATAAAGTCAGCTACTGCTCCTCGATCCTAGTCCTGGGCTCTTCTTCCACTGTCTTCCAACTACTTTTCTCTATATTTCTCTTTGCAGAAGGATGGCTAAAGGTTGGGACAAAGGGAATGCTTAATCGGGTATAGTTTCTTTACTATGATTCTCCTCCTTTCAAATGGGACACCTAACCCTTCTTTTATAGGCTAGAAGAATCTAGGTATTTGGTCGAGTGACCGACCATGCATGGCCGAAAGGTTTAGTTAACTTACCCAAAGTTGTGTGTTTCATCAACAACTTTCCTTTTTCTGTGCTTTTGTAGGTACACATGGGTTGTCTTGGGTCAACTAGCATGTACACACGTGCAGTAATGGAGAAGGGCACGTGGGCCTTTATAAAAGGGGTTTTTAAGAAGAGTTGTTCAGCAGTGTTTTGGAAAAGAAGAAATATGAGATGGTCTGATGCCAGGTAAGCATGTCTGGTGAAAATTAGGGTTATAACAGGGACTAGAAGCCATAGGGATGGAATGAACATTGTAGCCTAGTGAGGGGCCAAGAGACCCAAAATGGTTCGAGGCGGTATCTTGAGCATTCACTATAGGTTGGGCCATAGTAATGATATATGCCTCTGGTACTACAACCATAGAGGTTGCAAGAGTCGAAGGGATACCATTAACTATAGTAGATATGGGAGTCAAAGGGCTCCCAGTACTTTGAAGACTAGGTTCAGTACTCATCCTTGTAGAACCACAAGTCTGAATAGTGGATGTGTGTGTACCACGTATAATAACTCTACGCCTTTTAGAAGGCAAAGACTCAAAATATAGTGGTAACTGTAACAAGAGATGGGACCAGTAGGGCAACTGATCCAACTCCATGATGACTCTCAAGACTCTAAATATACTGAAAATATCCTAAGGCTTACTAGTAATCAAAGAGCACACCAAAAGTTAAATGGAAAAAATGCATGCAAATGGGGTAAAGTGGTTGAGTGGCATCCCTCCCTAAAGAAGGTATGTCTCACCCAAGGGGCCTGAGACTCCCTACTAAAGATCGGAGGTAACAAAATCACTTATAAGGGCCCTCATGGGATTAACAACCAGTCAATCAGATGCCCAGTGAGAGGTAATCATCCATAAAGGCTATGTGTTTTTCGACCCTTATCTGATCCAAGGTACCTGCAGAATAACCCCTGCAAGTAACCTATGAGACACCTAATTCAAGCAACTGATAAACCAATGTATAAGTTTATAACCAATGCACAGGAGAGTAGTCGTAAGTCAGGTCCACCATATGGGAAGGGAAGAAAATCCTAAAACCTTGAAAGTACCACCTCTCATAGAGTTAAAGGCACTAGCAATATCCCTAGATACAAATAGATCCCCAGAAATATCTCTGACACTAGGAAGGTATCGGGGGATATCCCTTCAAACGACTTCGCGTGACCTCATGATTAACTCCGGTGTGAGTGGAGCCTCCTAATCTTACCAATTATACAATGGATTTTTCCACTCCCTGACTCAGACACATATGTTGATTTAATTTTCTTGGAGAAGTTTACTCACAAAATCCTATTCCAAGGCACTAAATCCTAGGTTAGTTTTTGCACCCTAGAAAGTAAAATCATGACTAGTTAATTTTAAATTATAGCGTTGATTTTAATGGTTGTGATTACTCAAAAAGGTATGGTAGTGAAACTCATGGTGTTATGACTCTACAAGAAAAATAAATATGAAAATAATGCAAATTCCTAACTTTAACTTTCATTGAATGATATGATTCTAAAAAACTAATGCAATTTTCAAATTCAACTCCTTAATTCAGAAGTGAAAATGCAATCTTTCAATGTATGCACTAAGCTAATGAAAAATATTCGAGAGACAAAAATGCCAAGCAATGAAAAATGCCTATTTGTTTTGCATTTTCAATATAATAAAAATGAAAATGCATGGACTGAAAGGAAAATCGATATATAACCCTACTGTGTATAAAAAGAGATAACTCAAGTAGGATACCAAGCAACAAAACACCCAACCCAGTGTACAAGGACAATAAAAAATGAAAATATGTTGAGAAAGACTTCGCCCAGAAATTCAACCAAAGAAGGGTTTGCCGTCATCCCATGAGCACTTAACATGCACTACAAAGACCTAAATATACTCAGCAACTATCAAATCCCACCCAACAACCACCAGACCAAGCAAACAGGCAAGGA
Organism: Picea engelmannii; assembly: GCA_009831015.1. Classification (NCBI taxonomy): domain Eukaryota; kingdom Viridiplantae; phylum Streptophyta; class Pinopsida; order Pinales; family Pinaceae; genus Picea; species Picea engelmannii. The sequence continues at coordinate 457,276 of ML791298.1, forward strand.
AAAATGGTGTACGTGATTGTTTAGGCAAACAAAGCGTATATACGCATCTTGCAGTGATACAACCAGCATATGTACGTGAATATCAAGAAACAATGCACGTATATGCTTCAAAACAAGGCCAGGTAAGGGAGAAAGGCTAAGAACTCAGACCCAGAGTGACCAGAAACTGTCAAGCAATGATGTGAAAAGAAACACAATTGAAACGAGAAAAATCTAAGGATAAAATCACTCCAAACCCTAAGAAAGAAGATTTAATCCCTAGTATGGTTGTCAATTTTGTTATGAGGAAAATCTCTCTATGGCTAGGGTAAACCACAACATATGGAAATGACTGTAGAAATCAACTCCATTCCAACATATTCTATATAAACCAATATGCAAGCGAGATAAGAAAGAGGCCTACCTCGTCCAGATGTTCGATGAAGTCCACCATTGAGCACTTGAACCCAAAGTTGTATACCTGCAAATAGTTCTCAACAAACAAGAAAAACAAACATATGGTGATAATGTAAAAGGTTAGTACATTAGATAGCATAATCCATTAATAAACATAACAAATACGCCCATGGATAATAACTCATATATTTGCAAGATATCGATTGGACGAGAAAGAAGTATTTCTATTAATAAATGATCAGCAAAAGTGAAAATATTACAGACTTCCATGTCAGCATGGTTTGGAACCGAGAAACCAAGTTCCTTCCAGTCAGGCCTCCACCACTTCAATCCTCAACCAAAGGCAACCTCATAAGAGAGAAACAATGAGGTTCTCAATCAATAGGGGAAGAGCTTGGGGGTTGAACACTGTGTTCAGACTTAAAGAACAAAGGGATGCAGACTCAATATGAAGTAATAATTTCTCCAGAGTAACTTTTCTCTTAAAGTTGAATTCTTCTCTTCTTTCCATAACTCAAAATTGTCCCATTTATAGCCTTCAAAATGGAACTGAAGGGCCGAGTCAAAACGTTTCCAGTATAAGGAAGGCCAAGGATCATAGATCTCCTGTCGTGACATGGAAACCCGATAGCCACTTGACCACTTAACCCATTTTCCTCATTTTAGGGTTAACCTTCTTATAACCACTTTCCATTATTATAAAGTTATCTATTTACTTTATTATTTAAATAATCCTCCTTGACATTGTCACTTCACTTTATTATTTAAATAATCCTCTTTGATTTTGTTACTTCACTTTATTATTTAAATAATCCTCTTTGACTTTGTCACTTCACTTTATTATTTAAATAATCATCTTTGACTTCGTCACTTTGACTTCTTTGACCTTTTAGGGTTTCAAGCCAATCATATGAGGGTCCTTCAACTTCGTAAGGCCATAACTCTCAAACCGTGAGGAGTTATGTGACATTCCAAATAACACCAGAAATGGCATGACATGTACTATCCATCTAGAATAGTATTACCTACAAATATATCAGAACTCATACCATTATAAATCAAAAAAACTTGGGTCCATTACCCAAACCTTTGTGCTACTATAATTCTCTATCAGACTTTCTTCAAGGGTTGACATCAATGACAACCAACCCAATTAATCAACAATCTACCCCTTTGGCATTGATGGCAACACTCTGATGCAATACTGAAATCATATCACTCATGCTCCCCCTGGAACCATGCCTACGTCTCTGTGACCAACACTCCCCCTAGAACCATGCCTCTATCCTCTACATCTAATAAATATCCCCCCCTTTGTCATCAATGGCAAAGGTATCTTTCCATTTGGGGTTGTTCCCCCTAACTGACTCGTCTGATCTCCCAACCTAAACTGTCCTCTTTATGGTGCTTCCTCATGTACATATAAGACATATAAGATAAGCATTCAAAATCATTCATTTTGGAGTAGAAATAACTCTGAGTCTCTAGTGAAGATACTCAAAGGCTTCTCGTGGAAGTGGTTTTGTAAAGATGTATGCCACTTGTTCTTTTATGCCCAAATATTCAACTCTGATGTTATTTTATGCAACCTGTTCCCATAGAAAGTGATACTTGATTGGAATGTTCTTCATCTTGGAGTGCATCACTGGGTTCTTTGAGATACTGATGGCGCTTGTATTATCACAATAGATTGGAATGGTCTCGTCATACTCAATTTGTATATCTGTCAGAGTTTGTTTCATCCATAGAACCTGTGTACAACATGCTACTACTGCAATATACTCTGCCTTGGTTGTAGATAAAGATATTGATGATTTTTTCTTCCTTATCCATGATAATAAACACTCACCGAAGTAGAACGCTGCTCCACTGGTGCTTCATCAGTCATCAATGCAACCTACCCAATATGCATCTGTGTAGGAAATAAGTGATAGATCCTTTCCTTTTGGATACCATAATCCAAACTCTTATTTTCCGTTGAGATATCTGAAAATCCTCTTCACTGCTAATACATGTGATTCCTTTGGTGCTACTTGAAATTGTGCCACATGTCCAACTATCTGCATTACATCTGGTATGGATGTTGTCACATATAGTAGGCTACCAATCATTAACTTGTATTGCCTCTGATCTATAGACTTTGAATCATCATTTTTGCTCAACTTGAAACTAGTTTGCATGGGAGTGATAACTCGTTTGCAATCTTCCATTCCGAACCTCTTTAGAATTTCTTTGATATACTTGGTTTGAGAATTAAAAATTCATTGGTTTATTTGACGTATCTGAAGAACCAGAAAGAAGGATAGTTCTCCAAGTAATGACATTTCAAATTCATTATGCATGTCCTTTGCAAATTTTTGGCTTAAACTGTCATCAATTCTTCCAAAAATAATATCATCAACATAAACTTCAATTAATAAGATACTATCTTGAGTTACCTTGATGTAGAGGTTGTTGTCTGCACTTCCTTTTTTGAACCCTTCCTTCTATAGATATTTATCTAGTCTAGAGTACCATGCTCTAGGAGCCTGTTTTAGACCATACAAGGCCTTCTTTAATTTAGAAAAATAATATGTGTTCTATGGCAATTGAAATTCTTCTGGTTGTTCAATGTAGACTTCTTCTTCAAGTTCCCCATTCAGAAAAGCTGATTTTATGTCCATCTGATACACTTTAATATTTTTGGAACATGCATAAGCTAAAAGCAATCAGATTTCTTCCATTCTGGAAACTGGGGCAAATGTCTCTTCAAATTTGATTCCTTCAACATGTGTATATCCTTTACATACCAATCTAGCTTTGTTCCTTGTAACCTGTCCATATTCATTCAGTTTATTTATGTATACCCACTTTGTGTCGATCACATTCTTATCCTTTGGTCTCGGAACCATTTCCCAAGTGTCAATTTTCTGTATTTGATCCAATTCTTCATCCATGCCCTTATTCCAAAATTCATCCTTGCTGGCCTCTTCAAAAAAGTTTGGTTCAATCATAGATGAGAGTGCTAGGTGCATTTATTCTGGTGAATGGATTCTTCTTCTAGTCTCAACTCTTGCATATTTTTTTTCGATAATATGATTTGAAGGATGATTGTTCTGTACTTGTCTACTAGCTATCTTTGGAGGCACTTGTTGAACGTGCTCTTCTGCTTTTGTCGGATCCTCTTCATCTTCCCCTTCTACTTCTTTTTCATTGTCTTCTTCTTCTTCGTAAAGTTGTTCCATTGATTCATTTTCTTTTTCCTTTAATTCTTGTCTACATGTTTCATCAATTGTTACATTGATTCTTTCCACAACTTTGTTCAATCTCAGGTTGTAACACTTGTATTCTTTCCTTGTACTTGAGTAACCAACAAGTAATCCTTTGTCCACACCAGAGTCAAAATTTCCCATTCTTCCATCTTCTCTTTTGATGTAGAATTTTCTTCCAAAAACTATGAAGTGCTTCACACACTATTACATATGACCAAATTTGCCATGGTTTTTCGTTGCTATTGCCACACTTATCCGTCGCAATTTCCACGAAATCAAAGACTATTTTTCGTCACTATTTTTTTGTCGCTATATCCACGAACCAGGTGTTCATGGAAACAATGACAAAATTATCCATCCATGTGTCATCACCATCAAGATAGGTTTACCTTATAAATCGTGGCAATAGAGACGAAACTTCATCGCAATAGGGATGAAAAACCGTGCCAAGGTAAAAACAATTATGGAAAGTTGTGACTCAAAATCATGGCAATGGCGACAAAAATTGATGGCAGAGACAAAACTTACAACGCAGATGCTATATGTGCGATGCAAAACCATGGAAAAGTGTGACGAACTTTCGTCACTATTGCCATGCTTGTTCAAAAAAAAAAAAAATACTTGCAACGTACTATCGTCGATATTGCCACGCTTCGTTTAAGTTTAAAAAAAAAAAAACTACATGAGATATGGTATACCATATTACATTGTGATATGGTATACCATATTGAGAATATGGATGTTGGGATTCATTCCCTTACCAAAAAAATGAAGGTTACTCACACTAATAGGAATGAAATAAATCAAAGTTGTTCCCACAAAAAAAGTTGTAATGCTTTGAAAGAATGGTACATCAAAACAATGGAGCACTTGTTTAAACAAAGACACTTACACTTATTCAAGTAAAGGTAACTCACCCTATTCAAATGAAGGTACATGATACCGTATAAATGAAGAGAAATGGAAATGTTTAACTCGAAGGGTAGTTCACACCAAATCAAGTTAGTGTGATCACAATGTTTTGAAACGAAGGGTGATCACACTACTCTAGGTGATAGACTTGGTGGAAAGATTAAAGGGTGGTATGGCATGAACTATTGATATGATCCTACAAGGCTGAGTGTACTTTGTTGCAATCTCTTGCAACTGTGATTTTTCAAGGACATGATAGACTCGGTGGAAAAATAGAATGCATAGGATTTGAATATAGTAAGGATGTTCTAATCTAAGCTTGTGGTGATCTAGGACTGATACTTATTTGTGTGTTGATGTGAAGAACTTGTTGTAGGGCCGAGGTGATCAGTATCCATTGAAGATGTCATGTCCTTGATATGATGTGTTGCTCCTAGAGTGTAAACAAGAAAGCTCCAATGATTAATGTGCACAATGAATATGGAATGTGTTCTATGGTACAAATAAGCACTGGTGGTGGTGTGCATCCAAGTTGGTGAAGTATACATATAAAGAGAATTTATATAGCCAATTTTGAGTTACATTGAAGGATGGAGAACTGGAGAAGCCACCTGAGGTGTAGTGTCGTTGTGGACAATATCTAGTTGAGTAGACATAGCAGTAGAATGCTAAGTCTTTGGTGTTGTTGTTTAATAAATAATGGTTGTACATATACCTATATAGGTATGTAATTGTAACTAGATATGCCATCTGAGGTGTAGTGTCTATGTGGACAATATCTCGCTGAGTAGATGTAGCAATAGAATGATAACATTGTGGTGTTGTTGTTGTTTAAGAAAGAATGGTTGTACATATAACTATATAGGTATGTAGTTCTAACTAGAGAAGCCATCTGAGGTGTGTAGTGTCGATGTGGACAATATCTGGCTAAATAGACATAGCAATAGAATGATAAGGTTGTGGTGTTGTTTAAGAAAAAATGGTCCTAAATCTAACTCTATATATGTAGTTCTAAATTGCTAGAAAAGTTAGCTAATAATGACATAAATATTATAGATGGTGAGGAACAATTTCTAAAGGAACTATTGTATACAAAAGTGTAGTGGTTGGGTGCTAGTTCTTGCAAATCCTACATTGTGCAAACATTATCTAGTAAAAGTCTTGTAATTATCATTGTTGTAGCCAACGAGAGGACAAGGGAAAGCAATTATCAAACTAGGTATAATAGATCATATATGTATTTTGTTAATTGGTGTGTGGTATAAAAAACAATATTGAGTTAAAAATCATTGGGGAGGTTTGGGATTTAGAATGAGAATAGAAGAGTGAGAGTGCATCCAGGTAGAAGGATGAGAATGTATTATTTAGAGATTTTGAAAGAGGGATAGTGCAACCATATGAGATGAGATGGATTGATGTGATGTAAAAGTGAGAGAGAAAGGTATTTATGTATTATGTTTTGTTGGGTCTTAACACTATAAGGAAGAGGTATTGCAAGAGGTGAGTTCATATTTTTTGTCATCTTTATAGAGTTGATAAGTATTGCAATGAGCATATTATAAAGAATTTCATTGTTTTTTATTGGGTAGAAGGATGAGAAGGTATCATTTGGAATGTGTGGAAGAGAGAAAGTGAAACCATATGAAATGGTTGGATGTGAGGTACAACTAAGAGAGAAAGATATTAATGTAGGATGTCTTGATCACATCATTACATGGAAAGGGCATTGCAATAAATATGAGTTCATAGGTTTTGTTATCTTTAAAGAGTTGATAGGTATTTCAATGGACATATTATAACGCATTTCATTTTTGTTCATATGATATGTTCAAGAGTAAATTAGAGTAATCAAGGGGAGATACATAACATTCAACATTCTCTTGAAAACTCCCTATGACAAGGGTGACTCCACAATGTTTATTAATGAGAAGATGAGTTCTGTCCTATTGTACAAAACCCTAATGATAAGGAGAGGGGTGAGGAGTGATGGAAAATGAGATTATTTTGGTTACAATTGTCAAGGATTATAGTGGAAAGTTGGTCTTTGATCTAACAATTATGAGTAAAAAGGAGACTTAGAGAGGGGAATAAATTTCATTCATCATTATGAGTAATGAGGGATATTTTTCAATAGAGTTTG
>ML791298.1:475451-509224 GCA_009831015.1 Picea engelmannii
ATTCTAACTTCCATAACCTTATAATCCTTAACCATTATAACATCGACCCCACCTGATTCTCAACACCTATAAAATCTATAGAAATTTATCTCTATTATCCCTTACATCTCCAACCCCTATCACACCCAACCCATGTAATATTAAGAAACCTTAACCTTGATGACTATTAACCCATTATACCCAACCCTTAAATAATAATAATAATAATAATAACAATAACAACAACAACAACAACAACAATAATAATAATAACAATAACAATAACAATAACAATATATATTTTAAGTTCACTTCCAAGACAAACACCAAATTGGTGTATGAGATACCCTTGTTTGTGGGACAAGGTACCCCCTCAATGTAGTGATTTGATTGCTAAAATCTACTGACATGTACATATCCTACCCCCCTCTGGATTTGGAGATGTGACCTCCAAGAAGGAAACACATTTTCTTAACAATTAGGCCCACTCAGGTTATACTCCTATGACCATTAACAAGTATACCCACTATAACCATTAAAACCTATAGCTCCTAACCCCTATAATGAACATTTATCATAATCACTATCACCACTAACAAATTTAATTCCTAACCTCTATAATACCTTACCCATATCATTCTTAATCCTTATAATTTCCATAATCATGTACTAAATCCCAGTTACCATAACTCCTAAGACATTTAACCCCTAACTCATTTAAAACATAACCATTATGATCATTATCACCCTCTACTCTTAACCTTTATCACCCTTAACCCTTAAACCAGAAACCCATACAACCCAACACCTAGCCACTAACAACTATAAATACCAAACCCTAATTGATAGCAATAATAATCAATATTTCCCTTAATCTATAAACAAGATAGTCTCTAACTAGTCCAGAAACCCTCCCATATCGTTAAGGCATGCAAATAGTCTATCCATGTCAAATTTCAATGCATTCAGAAACAGTTTGAAAAAAATTCAATGTTGACCCCATTCACAGGTTATTGTTTCCCATGTCTAGTCCTAGTACAATTTCCTTGTAAAATTTGTATAAGATATTTGGAGAATGATAATTTTGAAGGTGCTAGGCATGTTCCTACACACCACAACCAGATCACCTCTCATTGACAGTCTGTGTATTGATCCCTTTTAGTTTTGGGTTGTTAGTATGTTCAATTGCACACACCTTTCAATCTAGTCAAAGTTCAATTAATGTCTCTTGTTACTATAGGGTTATAAAGCCTCGTGATCCTAATGCCCATATGCCTCCAACCTTGTGATATAATGATCATTGGGTGACAACTGTCATGAAGGGTGATGACTAAGACTAGGGGAAACTTTCAATTCAAGGCTAGGAATGACCAAGCCCACATCAAGTGAAGGAAGAAAATTAAGAAGGCACATGTGTTGTCCCATTCCATGTCAACAACAACGCATTCGTTCACTGGGAACACTAAAACCTGACAAATCGATGACTCCACTAAATTAGGGTTTATGGTTTACATGATGAATTGATGATGGAAGAAAGTGGGTGTGTGAATCAAATTTGAGTCCAAAAACCCTCCCATATCGTCAAGGCATGCGAATAGTCTATCCATGTCAAATTTCAATGCATTCAGAAACAGTTTGAAAAAATTTCAATGCTGGCCCCATTCACAGTTTGAATTGATGATGGACATACCTACATCGTTTGTATGATTGGTCAGAGTCACATAGATCTCCTCTTAGTTTTGAGAATAGTTCATTCTCTACTAAATAGGGGCAACCACGTGAAAATGGAAGCTCTAATTATGCGCCCCCCCCCCCCTGCCTCACATCACTCTCAATTTCCCCACATTACCTAATTTGAAAGTCTAAATAACATGTATTGTATACTATATTATACAAAATAAAAACATATAAAGATCATATAAAAGATATAAACACATACCTCTTCTTTTCAACAATTAAATATCAGTCATCTTCTTCTTCATCCATCTCAACATGTGTATCACGATCCGGTTTAGAATCGATATTGGTGAAAGGATCATTTCTATCAACATCATCATCAACGTCATTTTCGCTAATATAGTTATTGATATCGTCAATGAGATCATCGTCTCCTACATTTGGATGATCAACTTCTTCATCTGACACATCGACTACATGAGCCACCTACTCTTGATCTGCATAATCATGATCTTCTTCCTCGTTATTATCTTCATCCTCGGCTACATGATTATACTTTACTGGTCTTCCTCTTGGATCATATCTAACAACGTATGACCAAACTGCTTTACCAGGTACCTCTGAGTAAAATACTTGCTCACATTGACTTGGAAGAACATAAGGCTCTGTACCCGGTTCAAATGTCCTTGTATTAACCATGGTAAATCCATTATCATACTCAATAACAGTTCTTTCAAGATCACATTCATGCATCCGTAGCATGTACCATTTAAACTCAAACAAAACTATTTTAAAGGAATTAAAATCACACTCAATTATATCCTCCAAATGGCCATAGTACCTATTCTCAGTTTCTTCCAGATTTATGTCACTTCTAGAGGAAATATTTGTGACCTTAAACACTGCAGTTATCCCACAATCCAAGGTTTTCATCTTATCAACCAACATTTTGATACGAAATTTATGACCATTACACCACATAGCCTTGTGATGTTTCAACTGCAACATGGACAACAAGTAAAAAAATACATTTCCAATTAATAATCCTCATATAGGACTTACTAAATATATTTCCTCACCAAATACATTGAAAAATTGGGAAAAAACTAGGAAAATGTGGGTAAAAAATTCAACTTGCTTGTTTATATTTTAAACCAAAGGCTAAATCAACTTCCCTTGATGTAAGATCAGGAAATTCATCTCAATGACGATGTGTTTTTTTAATCATCTTACTCACTCCTTCCCATGATAACATACCGAAGTATTCTTCAGTATATTCTATCCAATGCTCCATCCAATCAAGGTTGTTTGCAATGTATAAATGTAAAGCATCCCACTCTCGAGCAACTATATGATAGCATAACAATTTAATATTATTAATTAGCTATTGTTAACAAAGGAATAATTTAATAAATGTGTAATATATTAAGTCTACGTCAACATCTAATAATTACCTTTCACAATCCTCAATTTACCTTTCCCCAACAGGACCTCCCCTTCAAATTTGTTGATGGAGTCGAGATGCCAAATGCGAGGCACATTCATATTTTCTGCTAATTTAGGTAGATATTGACTAATTTACACCATGCATTGATATACCATATATCCTTCAACCATATAACCTTCCGAACGTGGTCTTTGTCTAACAAATTCCTTCAGTGACTTCAACTGCCTCTCCACCATCCACATCGACTTTGTGTGTACTGGTCCACATAATTCAATATCCTCAACTTGGTGTATGAGGTAGTGTTCTTATGCATTGAAAAATGTTGGAGGTAGATAATGTTTCATTTGACACATTAGTCGGGGAATTTCTCTCTTCCAATACCTTATATCTTCTTTATGGATTTCTTTTGATGACAGCCACCTACAAATGTTGATGCAATAAAATAATATGAAGGCATACATAAATTTGCAAATAAAACATAATATGTCAATAAGTTCCGCTACAAATCACATAAGAAGTACATTTTCCTTATAAAACAATAATTACCTCATGTATTTTCCAAGTACATAAATAATTTGTTTTAGGTTGTTGTAAAAGTCATCTGGGAGAGATAAAGGTAGAACACATTGTAACAAAAAACAAATAATTATTGTAGGTTTCCAAAAAATGTGTACCAATAAGGAAATATATTATAACCTACTAATTACCTTAATGAATGTATGTCAGTCATGTGTTTTAACCCCACCAAAATCACCTTTTTTCATTAAGATATTTTGTATGTTCGAAGAAAACCCCGTCGAAAACCTAATTTTTCGAATGACCTCTTTTACAATATTGCTTTGTTGCTCCATCAATAACCAAGGAAGACTAGTATTTTGTTCATGACCATCATCATTAGAATTAATAATAACACTTTTCAATGCGTGATTAGTTTCCTGGATGTCACAAAAAATCTTTCCAATTCTCTCTTTGTCAGTCCTTCCATCTAATATTAGCCATAACAATTCTATTGTGTTCTTCCCAATATGCATTGTATCAAACAAATGAACTATTTGTAGGTGCTTGTAGTATGGAAATCTACTGAATTGCATCGGATAACTTTCCATTCCTCGTGGAAGCCCATTTGTGCCTTAACGACATTCATGAAACATAAACAAATTGAAATTAACACTAATTAATGGGACAAAATGAAATTAATACTAATGAAATTCAAATATTTATATAATATGTCATGCATAAATAATTTGCATACCTTGATGATTTCTAATATATTCCAACTTCCATAGGCGAAGTGTCATTCTTCGTGGTTTTTTTCAATTTTCTTCTTTACCATTGAAATTTGCTTTGTCTGTAGTTCGATAACTATGGTTCTTAGGAAAAAAGTCCCTATACTCATCAAACACTTCCTTTCCTAAACTCCTTGAATGACGAGATTTTATCCTCAGACCACAAACTGGGCATGCAAATTTACCCTTTGTTTGAAGACCTACAAGATATATGAATTAATATAGTGTCAAATTAGAGTTACAATTTAAAATAATGCATGATATTTTCAATAAATATATGTAATATTAAATCACAAAATAGAGTAACAATATACCACAAAAATGTGTTAACCCAGGAGCATCATGAATTGTCCATGATAGTATTTCATGGAATTGAAATCGTTTTTTCCCTATTGGTCTAGAGATGTCATACATAGTGATGCCAGCCCATAACTTCAACAACTCATCGATAAGAGGCTCAATATATACGTTCATATCTTTAACCTGGTACCTACCTAATTGGTTCAACACACTGCGTGATTAATTATATTTATCTAGATGTCATTATATATAAAAGAAATAATTACCATGCACAAAACAAATAAATCAAATATTTTTTCATACTTTAAAGAAAATAAAAGATAATTAAATACCTGAAACAATCATTTCCAACATTGTGTGCTCTCTCTTGATCGACATCCAAGGAGGAAGGTTATTGTTTATAACAAAAATAGGCCACACTGAGTATGTAGAACGAATCTCTCCAAATGGATTGACATCATCAGCTGCCAACGAAATTCTAACATTACGAGGTTCTTCTCTAAAAATTGGCCACTTTTCTTCAATGTAGTTCAATGCAGAACCATCTACAGACATTCAAAGAACATCATCTCAACTTCTATTCTTTGCATGGAAATCTATAAACTGTGCTATACTTTGGCACTTGAACAACCGTTGGAAACATAGAATTATCATAATATAATGAAGAAATTTGCGAGGCACCTTCTTTGACGTTTTATCGGTTTGATATCTACTTATTTGACATTGTGGGCATTCATTTTCTAATGCATATTGTCCATGATATATGATATGATCAGTAGGACATGCATCAATAGCTTGGTAGTCCATTCCAATTTCTTTCATAATCACGGATATTTCTCGATATGTGCGTGGAAAAATATTTTATGTCAGTAATAGAACTTCACCTAACAATCTACAAAATTCTAAACAATAAGTCAATGTAAACAATATTAATCATCAATATCTCATCCAATATACTAATTTACAAATCAGAAAACAATAGCAATATAGGAAAAAATTGAACCTTTTAAGTATTTGTGAACATCAAGGCATAAATAATTAACAAATTAAATACCTTAGTATATGTGTGAGGCGTGTGTTTGATAAACCATTCAAAACCTTCAGGTTCACCAACAACAATATAGAAGATAAAATATTTGTTGTTGAGCCTTCATAAAGAGGTTGATGTGACTTCTCGAGTAGAGGATCGACATCATGACTATCATCCTGGTTGTCCTCGTTCATTGGAGAAAATGTGTCTTGGATCAATCTATGTATCTCATCTTCTTGATTCGAATTACTAACACTATCTCCATCCATATCATCATTAATAACTTGATCAACAGCTTCAATATTTTGATCTCGACGTTCATCACCTTGTAAAGGAGTATTTCTGCTAGTACTTGGAAAATAACTCTCTAAAGTTCGACATTTTGGGGGCATCATCTAAATATTTAAAAACAACATAGAAAAGTTAGTGTGTATAGAAAATATAAAAATCCTAATAAGAAATATTACTAAAATTCATGACATACTGATTATTACAAAGAATACATTAAATATTGAATCCTCTTACCAAGGGAGGATATTCATAACCCCCTTCAGCGTGCACCTTCTCCCTACAATGTCTTTGAGCTGTTGTTATTAAAAGTATTTTTTTTTGCAAGCCTTTGCAATCATAGAAAGGGCAATAACATTTTTCATCGCCCCTCGCCTCTAATGTCGCTCTTAACTGAGCAAGCTTCCTGTCATTTTCATTCATAGTGACAAATCCTTGTCCTGACAAGTAATTGTCTTACCTACACCATACCAAACAGTAAGTTGCCAAACTTTTATATTTTAGCTACTCATTTCGATTATGATATGTTTATTTACAGTGACCTACAATCCTCACAATTATTTCTTCTAAGACATTTTGACATGCTTTTTTTATTATTATCGATTAACTATTAAGATCGATATGCTTCAATTTGTACTTTAGAGTAGTGTGTACTGAATCACCATGGAAAATAATTACACACCTTTTAACGAAAGTGGTCAAAATTTCTCAAACTTGAATCACTTGACACCATACACTAGCCTCTAAGTTGTTTTGTAGACAAAATGCCAATCTTTGAAATTCACCACTAAAAAAAGAATTCCAACCACTTGTCATCCACAATTGGGTTGGGTTGGTTTAAATTATGACGTGTTGATTTTCATCTACATACAATGGTCAAAATTTTATGCTACTTACAGTGGTCATAGTTTTATTTTCTAAGACACTTTGGCATGTTCTCATTTTTCATTGTCTAAATAGTAGATTTCATCATGTTATCGTAGATTTCGTCGTGAATTTTTTATATTTTAGATACTCCTTATTAATAGTGTATAAACAAGTTACATCAACTACAAACTAAAGTTAATCACTGCATCTAGAATTGCGTGTGATTATAAAAAATTGAGAGAAACAACATCACATATAAGAAAAGGGTATGTGGATTTTATTGAGAAAGTTGAAACAAATATACTTTGTTTATATTGGAAGAGTATGGTATATAATCATAAGTTCATTTGTTAAAGGTGCTTAGTCATAAGCCAAGAAATTTAAAGGTGGCTAACCATAAGCTAATATGGTTGAAAGTGGTTAGTTAAAAGTGATTGTTGTGTGCCTAATCACGACATAGATAACATCTTTATAATAAGGTCATTTGTGTACAAATGTTTCCTTTATATAATAACGATCTATATACCTAACATAATTTTAGGGTTAGTGTTTAGGTATCTTATTGTTATAAACATGAGTTTCCTCCCTATCTTATATATACCATAACTTATCATTTATCAATATAACAATCAACTTCAAGATTTTATTCATGGAGATTTATTCCTTCATTTAATTGAATTAGTAAGTGCTAGCCAACCATTAGGTGTGCAAGTATCCCAACCATTATTGTCACTGTTATATTATTTTCATTTTATTCAAGTGTGATCCCATTTGGGTACTAGGGATGTAACAAGTGGTATCAAAGCTTCAATCAAGCTTTGTTGGTGTTTTTTTGTTAATTCTTAAAAATAAAAGAGAAAAGAAAAGGACAATCAATTACTATCATTTCACCGATTAGGGTTGAGTTTCAAGAGAACTTCCATATCTTTATCAATGAAAAGAGAGAGACATTCTAGCTACAATTGAAGGTAAAAGGGTATGTGGATTCCATAAACCTAGAATATTATGGAATCCACATACCCTTTTCCATAGAATATACTAACTAGATCCAAAAACCAAAGACATGAAATATGGTACTACACATATAATATATTATCAAGGAAAAAACAAGCTACATGAAATTTGGACATTTGAACAAAAATTTACAAGTTAAATGAGTACATCAATAAATAAAAACATACTAACCTTGCAAGTTCAAAATCTGAGCTATGTAGATCAAGAATTGGATTTGTTCAACCGGTGGGTGACGGAAAAAATAAACAGCTCAAACAAAAGCCAAGAACAATGTCACAACTATAGCAATTGTGTCGCAAAGTCTCTAAAAGTCAGGTATATATAGATCAAATAGTCAACTAGCCGTTAACATCGACCAATGAGATAGGAAAAATTTTCGTCGTTATTGCCATGAAAGTTCATGGCAATAGCGACGAACTTTCGTGGCAATTGCCACGAAAATCCCGACCAAGTTAAAATAACCTATTCATGGATATTGCGACGTGGAAACATTTCGTGTAATAATGTGCCCATATGTAATAGTGACATTTGTTGGTCTTCCTTTCCATGGCTCATAGGGATTTTTTTCAGTGTTGTTTCTAAGCATTACTTTGTTTTGAATGTGAATTGGTGTATGCACTACCTGTGTCCAAAATATATCTGTCAATTTGGAATCCATTAGCATTGTTCAAGCCATTTCCTATATTGTCTTGCTCTTTCTTTCAACAACTCCATTCTATTGAGGTGTCCTAGAAACAAAGAAATGCCTTTTTATTCCATGCATGTTGTAGTAGTCCATAAATTCCTTTGAAGTGAACTCTCCTCCATTATCAGATCTCAAACATTTGATTTTTGAATCCATTTTATTTTCAACCATTTCCTTGTAGACCTTGAAGTTTACAAAAGCTTCTGAGCTATTCCTAAGAAAGAAAACCGCAGTCATTCGTGTATAATCATCAACTAATAACATAAAGTATTTCTCACCTTTTAAACCCTTTGTTGTAGTTGATCCAACTAGATCAATATGCACAATTTCTAGTGGTCTTGTCGTTGAATATTCTTTTGATTTAAACATGGTCTTTGTTTTATTTCCTCGTTGACAATGCTTGCATAAAGTGTTGGTTGGTTTCGTGATCTGGGTAATTTCTCTAACTGCTTCTCTTTTATTGGCTTTGATAAGGTTAAAAAAATGTATGTGACCCATTCTTCTGTTCCATAGCCAACTTTCATATTCCTTTCCTAGGAAACACTTTTCATTTCCAATTTCACTTAATACATATACGTTGCTTGAAGTTATCGCAGTTGTTCAAATCAATTTTACTGAACCTTATTTTCTTATCTCACACTTTTGTGAATCGAAAGTAACTTTATGACCTTGGTCACACATTTGAATCACACTTAGAATATTATGTTTTATATCTTCTACTTGTAGAACATTTTTTCCTTGGTATTCTTGTTCCCAATTATGACTGTGCCTTTTCCAATGATTTTAGTTGAATCATCATTTATGAAGGAGACTGATCCATATCTTTCCTTTCTTAATGTAAGAAACCTATCTCTATCACCTTTCATGTGTTTTGAATAGCCATTGTCAGCATACCAACCACGTTTTTTATTCTTATCTTGTAGAGAGAGTGTGCATTCTTCATTGCTATATTGATTATGCTTTCTTATCCATGTCCTTTTCTGAGGTTCTTGTCTGTGACTGTTGTTGTTCTGTTGTGGTTCTATGGGAGGGAATGTCATTCTGCAATCTTTGGCCATGTGTCCAAAGTTGTTACATTTGTAGCATTCCACTTCAATGCTCAAAGATTCAAACCTGTTGTAACTTCTTCTCTGTGTTTCACTAGGCCTTCTTGGATAACCCTTTTGTGGATGAATTTCAAAGTTGTTGATGTTCCGGTTGTTAGCTCTGTAATTTACAGATTTATGTCCAAAATTATTACATGCATAACATAAAACAAAAAAGATAGTTTGATACATGGGAGTTGAAGATCTTCTTAAAGGAGGTACTCTTATGAATCCTTCTTCTTCCCAAGGCCTATATATTTATGTCGGTCATTGATTCTGAAATCTAAATCTTATCAGTGGAGGAGTGTCTTTGTAATTTTATTTGTAGACCTTCCTAGCCCCTTTGATTGTTTATGCATAGCTTTTTGGATATGTTTCTTGTTCTGTTGTTTTGGAACATGATCCATTTTTTGTCTGATTGTATCCAAGTCTGGACTTGTCTTGATGAGGTTTCTGACTGTTGATAATGTCATTCAAAAATTTTGAGTTGTTCTGCATATTTTTCTTTTGAAGATCCTTTCTTAATGTGACAATTTCAGCTTCCAAATTTCCAATGATCCTGTCTCTTCCTTCTAGCTGATATCTTAGGTTCAAATATCATAGGAAGAGATCTTAGTACCTTTTGAACAATTACAAATTCTTTGATTTCTTCTCCCAATACCAAGATTTCATTTACTGTTTCATCGACTCCTAAAAAGTAAGTTGTAATGTTCTCTTCTTCCTTCATATTTAGTTGTTTGAACTGACCTCTGTAAGTTTGAAGCTTTGCTTCTTTGACTTTTGAATCTCCTTCATAAATGTTTCAAAGTTTGTCCCAAATCTCTTTAGAGGATTTACAATGTGCAACTTTGGTGAATACCGATTATACCATTCATAAGTGAATTTGTGGCTTTGTAATTATTCTGATTGATTTTCATAATTTTGTCATTTGTCAGCGGAACTATTGGTGTTGTGTATCCATCTACAATTGATTGTCAAATTTCAAATACTTGTTCCTGTATATATGTCTTCATCCTTATGCTCCAAAAGGCATACTTCTATCCGTCAAACTGTGGTATTCCATTTGTATACATGTTGTTTCTCTCCATGATCTACCTTTCAGTGGTTACGTTGATTTCTGAAGGACCCTGCTCTGATACCAATTGTTGGATTACNGGGTGAATCAGTAATAGAGAAATCTAATCCTTTTTAACCATATGATGTAAGTGTTATATCAATGTAGAATTATCATCTAATATTTTTAGAGTAAATAAACAATGAACAAATGAAAAATCATACACATACATAGTACACCAGTGTTTTTATGTGGAAACCCAAAGTGGGAGAAAATCACAAAATGATTTTTCGTATATGACTTGAAGAATTACATTCATTGGAAGCACAAACTTCTTTTGTTTTCCAGCTGCAACTGGAAGGAGGCTCCAACCCCCTAGTTTCTCAGGGTACAACCTGAGGGAAGCTCCAACTCCCCAATTCTATGGATACAACCAGAAGGAGGCTACAACCCCCTATGTTCTTCGGCTATAACCAGAAGGTGGCTACAACCACCTGTCATTGCGCCATCCAACTGCCCTGGCATATAGGTAGAATAATGGAACCACTGTCACACTATCACTGTGAGATATACTATTGTGAATCTGTACCAATAAACCTATACCAAATAACTTGTACCAATAGCCTGAACCATGTATCAACCATGCATCAACCTGCACCTCAACCTATAATCAACCTGTACCATAAAAAAGTGCATCAACCATGCACCAACCTGTACCAAAAAACATGTAATCAAATTGTACCATAAACAAGTGCATCAACCATGCGCCAACCTGTACCTCAACCTGCAAACCTTCCTTAACTTTAACAACAAGAGACTATCATTTTCATCAAACTTTACTTTAGTCTCAAATGACTAGTTTTGGATTAGTCAACAACCCTAACTTGGAATAATCATAACTATGTACCTGTAATGAATAAAGATCTGGAAATAGTACACAATGTTCTTCAATGTGTTTTATGCAATTCCTCCAGGTTTCACTACTTGGAACCTCTCAAAAAAGGAGTTATAGGAAAAATGGCATACCTTGTTGAATTATGGCTTATTCTAGAGAGAGAACTTGTAGAGTGTGCCCCGCACAAAATATATGTTGTATGGATCTGAAAATTGTACAAAGAATACTACATACTGTAATATAACCAACACATTTTTTTGTACCTAATTTGGATATGTTATGAAGAAGTTATGACGTTTTTACCAGAAACACTTGTTTTAGACTGGTTTCAGGACTAGCCACAAACTCTATTTTCCATGGAGTGTAAATCCAAAAATACAACGACCCACAAACTGAAATTCATACCACAAATACTTGCATATGTTTTCTCAATGTGATCCCAATATCAGGGTCTGAATCGTTCTAGAAAAAAAGTTATTGTGAAAATGGTGAGATGACCTGTAAATAACATACCTTAGAAAGCATCATCAAAATAATTTATCCTCCCTTGAATTTCGGTCTTCTTTACTTCACCTTCCCTCTAAAATTTGGCTTAGATGTCCTTTGGTTACCCCAGTCACCTTTATATATTCAATATTCTCAAGTGTGATTAAAATGAGAGAGCCTTGCCTTTTATTTATACTCTCCATGTAGCTTCCTTAGAAGCATCTTCTAGGCCACTTTGTCCACATAGCCACTTTGTCCACATAGTCACCTATGTCCAACTTTGCCCAATTTTCCACTTGTCCATGTATCCAATAGCCACTTGACCACTTAACCCATTTTCCTTATTTTAGGGTTAACCTTCTTATAACCACATTCCATAATTAGAAATTTCTCCATTTACTTTATTATTTAAATAATCCTCCTTGACTTTGTCACTTCACTTTATTATTTAAATAATCCTCTTTGATTTTGTCACTTCACTTTATTATTTAAATAATCCTCCTTGACTTTTTCACTTCACTTTATTATTTAAATAATCTTTGTTGACATTGTCACTTCACTTTATTATTTAAATAATCCTCTTTGACTTTGTCACTTTGACTTCTTTGACCTTTTGGGGTTTCAAGCCAATCATATGAGGGTCCTTCAACTTCGTAAGGCCATAACTCTCAAATCGTGAGGAGTTATGTGACGTTCTGCATACCACCAGAAATGGCATGACATGTACTATCCATATGGAATAGTCTTACCTGCAAATATATCAAAACTCATACCACTATACATCAAACAAACTTGGGTTCATTACCCAAACCTTTGTGCTACCAGAATTCGCTACCAGAATTTCTTCAATGGTTGACATCAATTACAATCAACACAATTAATCAACATAAATTTGGGATGTAACCACTCACACCCACCCTCTTACTTGTATTTAATGATTGGATTTGGAAACACTCAATCAAAAATGGGAAGGTTCGTATACAAATAGAAAATTTAGGAAAATGGGTTGAATTAATATACATGGGTATTTCCCCCTTGGACCCCTCTTTTCCATTATCCTATACACTCCCCTCTCTTGTGGATTAATTCAGACCCCATCTCTTATCCATGTTCCCTTGGTAGTTGGCATCATGTTTTATTATTAAAACATAGAAATACAATTCGCATGTTACATTGCTTTGGCCATAGACACACATTATATCTACATAAGAATTAATTAAAATGGGGATTATAGTGGGGATTTTACACCACTTGAGGGTTTTACATTCCCTTCCCCCTTATTTGATGCATTATCCTTGGTACATTGTACACAATGTTCATTACAAAATATTCTTCAAGAACTCCAAAAATATGTGGGTACTCTTCCTGCATGATGTCTTCATGCTCCCAGGTAGCTTCCTTGGGATCATAACAGGTCCAATAGAAATTTACCTCTCCCATTGCTTGATTCTAAATCAACTTGACCTTCCTATCCAATATGCACACAAGATGAACTTGAAATTCACCTTCTTGCTCCACCTAAATCACAGTCCAATCAATTACATGATTAGCATCAGGAACATATTTATTAAGAAATGACACATGGAAAACATGATGCACATGCATAGATGCAAGTAACATTATCATATGCAATAGGCCCAATCCTTTCCAATATTTCAAATGGACCACAATAATGCACTTCCAATTTTTAATAGTTCCCCAACTTTAATTAACTTTTCTTGGCCTTCACTTCCAAGAACACGTGGTCGCCCACTTTAAATTATCTATGCATTTTTCCTTTATCATCATAGATTTTATGCCTGTCTGGAGGAGTCTTTAATTTCTACTTAATCTTGACCATATCTTCTTCCATTTCCTTGGGCATATTAGGCCCAACCACTACTCTATCTATTGGGTTATCCCATATCACTTGGGTGATTCACTTCCTTCCATAAAGTACTTCAAGTGGACTCATCTTTATCGAAGCCTGATATACATTGTTGTAAGCAAATTCCACAAGATGGAGGTAGTCTTCCCACTTGGAAGGCCTATCCATCACATACATCCTCAAAATATCCTCAATCACCTGATTGATTATCTATGTTTTCCCATCTATCTCAAGGTGATATGCTATACTAAAGTTCATATTTGTCTCAAATCCATTGAATAAGCCTTTGTAAAAGTTTGAGGTAAACTTAGGATATCTGTCAAACACAATTACCTTAGGTACACCATGAACCCTGGAAATTTCTCTCATGTAGATATCTGGAATCTTTTTTGTGTTATGTGCCAACTTCACTAGCACAAAATGAGTTTCCTTTGTTAGTTTATCCACCACCACCATGATGGAATCATGTTTTTTCACTATCCTGGGTAGCTTGTGTTAGCACCAGGATTTTTTCTTAGACTGCTTTAAGAACAAGCCTAGTACCCATCATAATATAAATGATTAAAACAAATTTATACTTGAGTGGATCGACAAGACTGAGTAAGAAAGGGAGAGGGAAACAAACTATCTGCAGAGGCATTCCATTGGGCATGGAGTCATAAGATCCTATAGATCAAAGGAAATTAAACTATATACTAGATAAAGGTTTTATATAATTATGGGTAGAAGCATAGATAATATGAAAAAAAGGAAGAAATCCATTGTACATAGATCCTTTCTGCAAACAGATTAAACATTGCTTAAACAATAAACAATGATTTAATGGGCAAGCTATAGAAGATCCTTTATTGTTCATGAATCCATCAATCAATGGTAGCTATGATCCTCAAAACCTGCAATATATTCAAGCAAGAGGATGATAAGAGAAATTTAAAAAAAAAATACAATATTATAAACAAATCTCATGAATCTTTAATGGTATAAATGTTGATTACAAACAGGCCCTCGGGCTTACAAATGGGCAACTAAATTGCTCCTCCATCTCTCTCCTCTCTTTGATCATGAATCCAACCCTTTCCTCAATAAAACCACTGCCATCTATAGTGTATCAATGTTTCCTAGTCTAAAGAGGTAAAATCCCAAGAGGTTGCATTGGATTCCCTTTCTCTAGGAGTTGTTACAACAAGGTGAAACAAAAAATCCACATAGCTCTTATTTTTTTGGAACTTGTCTATTGTGATAAATTCCTTTTGAAACAGGTCATGCTGCTTGATTTGGTGATGGAACACATGCCCCTCATGTCCAAATACCTCCTAGGAAACCATTTGAACCCCCTCATACATGTTTCATCCCTCCTACAACTCGGATTTATCAAATTGTTAGAGTTTGCAGTGCAATTTCAGGATTCACTGCAAACTTTCATGTAGATGATTATTTCAACTTTTCTCCCAAACAACAAACTAGGTCAGGCTGAGATTTTTTCAACAAGTCCAATATATTATGATTCATATTCAAAACAAAATTCAGAAGAACCCATATCGGAATGTAAAATTTATTATGAAAACATGACTCTGTTGTGTACTAATTCGTTGCAAATTGTCCCAAAATTACCAGTTTGCAACGCCTTTGACAACACGCACTATGAACTTTCCTGTAGGTTCCTTTTTAAATTTAAAATTTATTTTGACTTTTAAAACTTGCACAACAAGATGGGAAATCCTTCCAGAACCTGCTACAAACTTCTTGGAAAATCAATTAACCTTGGATAAATCATATGAATATGGTAACCTCAGCTCAAGACCCAAAATCATTACTCTAGTTATAATCATATGCACAACAACAGTTTGAGGATGAACAAGCTGCAAGTAGAAGAGAAAAGAAGAACATAAATCCAATCTTGGATTAAAAATGCAGATAAGCAAGAATTGAAGCAGCTCTGTGTAAAATAGAGGGTTTTCAACCCGTTGGTTAAGTTCGTAGCGCCAATTTGCAACGCGAATTGAGCTAGATATTTATGAAATACTTGCAATATTTTCCACAACTGAGGAGAAACATATGATTTGAATGGTTAAAACCTCATCCCTACACAAATATCAACTGAGAAAGGTTTTATTTATCAGAAAAAAGAGGGTTTGCAATGCATAGTCTATAGGGCATAGTTTGTAGCTCACAGTATATAGTGCACAGTCTACAGTGCATAGTAATATAGTGGATAAATTTACTGTTACAAGAGGAAACTATAAATTTCTCCTTTGGTATAACAAAATTGAAAATGGCCAGGATTTAGGATACCAATGTTGTGGGCTTTGATTGGTGCAAAGATTTTGCAGTGCAGGTAATATGTAACAGTTTGTAACGTAGAAAAATATATTACAGTATTCAGTTCAATCAACCCTCAAATGACACACAATCACCAAACTTCTCTGAACTAGAATAGGAATTATTTGAAATCATCCAATCTTTTTTCATCTGCTACAACCAGTTCACGGCGTCGAATTTCAAAACCATGGTAGCGTGATTCATTCAAACTGTTAGAATTGTTCCTTGAAACCAAACTGAAGAACATGATGCATTGAATGCACTGAAAACAATGAGATATATCTTGACACATTTTCAAGGTACAATGATGAGATATTAGTGCATAAGGTACTTCTTGATACACTACAAAATTTCATGCGAGTTTGTAGCAAGTATATTGGACACTTGAATTGACCCTCAAATGGTTTAAAATGACATAATCGAACCTTTTGTACATCCCTTTGAGACAAGACGCATGATAATGATAATTTTAATACCAAGGGTGTGACCAATGTTGACCCATATTTCTTTCATGATGATGAACACTATCATGACACCAATACTCTTACATGGACTAAGGTCATAATTTTTTACTCCTGAACATTTCATGCGCTAACATTGGCTCCATAGGGGATGGCATGCTCCCTATGAACTGCCAAGAACATTGTAGTTCCAGTGCCTTGTCCATTAGGCTATGGAGTCTTATTTTTGATCTAATACAAACCAAGAAACTAAAATAAACAAAAATGCTCCTATGATGAGCTTATTCCTCTACTTCTAACCTGATCTTTGAGATGCTTGATCGGGTGAAATAAAAAATCCAGTGCATCCATACAAGGACCTTATCTACTGATTTAATTCCTTGCATAATATTGCTTAATGAAAATTCAAACTAAAAATTAAATCCAATCTAAAAATTCATCCACTTTGACAAACCAATTCCACTGACTGATTCTAGCAAACTCATAAAGGTCTCTTTCTCTGATGTTTCCAACAAAAATGAAAAGGGATCTTGAAGAATATGTGTGCATACCACTTATTGATCGATAAAAAGGAAAGGACAACCTGTGTCTATATTTCCTTCATGTTCACAAGTGTAGAGTAACATACAAGCTTATTTCTTCATTGTATCATTTTCTTCAAATGCTGATTTTTCTTGTTCTAAGTTTTCAGATGCAAGATCATTCTCATAATAAATGGCAACAGTCTAATTATTTTTCTTATCATGCATTTAAACCTCAAAAAAATTCTCCATATAGAGAACCATAGGATCACTAAGAACATGGAAAGGCTATTGTTGACTTATAATGTTATCATTATGTTCCAAAACAATTATGTGATTTTGCAACTCAACTGTTTCTACCCTATAAGAAACTTCAAATTTTTCATTCAAAATTCTAAATGAAGAAAATCATAAGGGAAATGACTTACCTCCATCTAAGTCACAATTTTCCCTATGATAGAGGTCATAAATGTCATAAATGGGTTGAATTATTTTATAAGACTATTGAAAATAATCATTTTTTGGATGAAAGGATATTTCTGATGTTTTTTGGAAATCAGTCTCATCATAGTTATTGTACTCATCATATATAGGTAAAAAAAGGCTTCTTGAAGATCATAAATAACAAAATTAGAGACAACATCTTTCTCCTCAACAGGGTTCTCTACCAACTCCTTCTCATGAAAACCTTCTTGTTCATGTTCATTGTCATCTATGTCTGCATTCCATTCCTCATCCTTAACTTGATCTAAAAAAATTCCACATGATTTGATATTTTCCTTAACCTCTTGAGCATCAATGAACATTTGCTACAAGGTGATATACCTCCTTTCTAGGAGAAAAAGAGAAAAATATGGATGAAGATTTGTTACATAACACAATCTAATAGAAGCTTCAGGAGGTCGGATATCTAAAGGCACGCTGCAATAAAAACTATAAAATATCCTGTTGAAAATAGAAAGATATTCATCCTTCCCTCTTTTCAAATCATAAAACACAGCAAAGTATTGGTCAAGAGATTTGTTCTCTCCCCAGTTCCTTGAAAATTCACCAAACAACTCATCCCACGAACCAATTGAACCGACCTCTAGATTTTTAAACCACAAAGCACCATCTCCAACCAAATATTTGGAAAATAACCTCATAACAACATCCTCATGCATGATTTCCAAATTGCCAATGACATTTTGAAAATCCCCCAAATGCTTCTCAGCTATAATAGGATCTTCTCCAACAAAAAGAGGCAGATACTCTAAAAACTTGGGAGGGTAAGGATGAAGAGTAGATGACAGTTTTAAGGGTTTAAAATTTTTTCTCTTTTTCTAGACTGGACATCAGTAGGATAAAAGTGAGGTTCAATGGATTGATTTCAAATGAAGGATTTGAATGCAAATACTCAGGAAGGATTTGAATACAAAAACTATTCTCATATGTTTCAGATGAAGGACTAGGGTCAACATCAACTATGTAAGAAGAATGCGAACCTTATTCTTTCAAAGAGGGGTATACAATAGTAGGCTTATGGTCATCGGAGTAAACAAAGAAAATGATGATTCTCTTGATATATGAAGGAAAGGATAGGAAAGAACCAATAAAAAAGAATATGATATCTTGAAGAAAACTTATATCTTGATACATGGACATCATGTGTCTTCCTTGCATTTTTTGTTCGAGCATGTTCCTCAGTGGAGTCCTGTAACTTGATTTGAATCACCAACAAGTTTTTTCAAATGTGTGGAGTCGCCATGGTGAAAAATCGTAGTCTGTTTTGTCACCAATCCTTCCTCACCATCAAGAACTGGTAGTAATATGTGTCATACATCCCAGGGAAGATCTTCAACTTCATCCGTGGAAATGGTGCCAAAAATGTTAGCACAAGGATTTTTTCTTAGACTTCTTTAAGAACAAGCCCAATACCCATCAGAATACAAATGATTAAAAAAAAAATTTACTTGAGTGGATCAACAACACTGAGTAAGAAAGGGAGAGGGAAACAAACTATCTGCAGAGGCATTCCATTGGGCATGGAGTCATAACATCCTATAGATCAAAGGAAATTAAACTATATACCAGATAAATGTTTTATATAATTATGGGTGGAAGCATAGAGAATATGAAAAGAAGGAAGAACATTCATTGTACATAGATCTTTTCTTCAAATAGATTAAAGATTTCTTAAACAATAAACAATGATTTAATGGGAAAGCTACAACATATCCTTTGTTGTTCACGAATCCATCAATCAATGGAAGTTATGATCCTCAAAACCTGCAATATATTCAAGCAAGAGGATGACAAGAAAAATGGAAAACAAAGAATACAATCTGATAAACAACTCTCATGAATCTTTAATGGAATAAATGCTTATTACAAGCAGGCCCTTAGGCTTACAAATGAACAACTAAACTGCTCCTCCATCTCTCTCCTATCTTGGATCATGAATCCAACCCTTTCCTCAACAAAACCATTGCTATCTATAGTGTATCAATACTTCCTACTCTAAAGAGGTCGAATCCCAAGTGGTTGCATTGGATTCCCTTTCTCTAGGAGCTGTTACAACAAGGTGAAACAAAAAATCCACCTAGCTCCTATTTTTTTGGATCTTGTCTATTGTGATAAATGCCTTTTGAAATAGGTCATGTTTCTTGATCTGGTGATGGAAAACATGTCCCTCATGTTCAACTACCTCCTATGAAATCATTCAAACCCCATCAGATAGGTGGAATCCCTCCTACAACTCATATTTATCAAACTGTTAGAGTTTGAGACGCAATTTCAGGATTCGCTACAAACTTTCCTGTAGATGATGATTTCAACTTTTCTCCCAAATGACGAACTGGGTCAAGCTGATTTCTTGTCATAAATTCTAATATATTATGATTCATCTCCAAAAAAATATCATAAGAACCCAGATCGACATTTAAAATTTATTATGAAAGCATGATTCTATTGTGTACCAATTCGTTGCAAATTGTCCCAAAATTACTAGTTCGTAGCACCTTTGACAACACGCACTGTGAACTTTCCTATAGGTTCCTTTTTACATTTAAAATTTATTTTGACTTTTAAAACTTGCACAACAAACTGGGAAATCCTTCCAAAACCTGCTACAAAATTCTTGGAACATGATGTAACCTTGGAGAAATCATATTAATATGGTAACCTCAGCTCAAGACCCAAAATCATTACTTTGGTTATAATCATATGCACAACAACAGTTTGAGGATGAACAGGCTGCAAGTAGGAGGTGAGAAAAGAAGAACATAAATCTAATATTGGATGAAAACTTCAAATAAGAAGAAATTGAAGCAGCTATGTGTAAAACATAGGGTTTGCAGTGTGTTGGTTAAAGTCGCAGCGCAAGTTTGCAACACGAATTGAACTAGATTTTTATGAAAGACTTGCAAGATTTTCCATGTTTGAGGAGAAACATATGAGTTGACTGTTTAAAACTTTGACCCTAGACTAATCTCAACTAAAAAAGGTTTGATTTATCATAAAATAGAGGGTCGACAGGGCACAGTCGACAGTGCACAATTTGCAGCACAGAGTCAGCAACGCACAGTTTGCACTGCACAGTTTGCAACACACAGTAATATAGTGGATAAGGTTATTGTTGTGAGAGGAAACTCTAAATTTATCCTTTGGTATAACAAAATTTAAAATGGATAGAGTATAGGATACCAATGTTGTGGGATTTAATTGGTACAAAGAGTTTGCAGCGTAGGTAATATGTAACAGTTTACAATGCAGAAAAATATATAATAGTATCCAGTTTAATCAACCCTCAAACAACACATAATCACGAAAGAGGTACCTAGTGTATCTATAACTTTAGCTGGTGTCTCATGAACTAGACTATGACTTATTTGAAAGCATACAATCTTCTTTCATCTCCTACAGCCAGTTCGCAGTGCCAAATTTCAAAACTATGGCAGCGCACTTCATTCAAATTGTTAGACTAGACTTGTTCATTGAAACCAAATTGAAGAACATGATGCATTGAATGCGTTGAAAACAATGAGATATATATTGACATGTTTTTAAGGTACAATGATGAGAGATTAGTGCATAAGGTACTTCTTGATATGTTGTGAACTTTCTTGTGAGTTTGCAACAAGTAGATTGGACACTTGAATTGACCCTCAAACGGTTGAAAATGACATAATGGAACCTTTTGTGCATCCCTTTGAGACAAGACACGTGATAATGATAAGTTTAAGACCAACGGTGTGACCAATGTTGACCCCTATTTCTTTCATGATGATGAACACTATCATGACACCAAGACTCTTACATGGACTAAGGTCAAAAATTTTGACTCTTGAATATTTCATGTGACAACAACGTGGAAATAAAATCCATTGTCACCACTTCCCATTTCCACTCAGGAATGGACAATGTTTGCAACAATATAGTTGGATGTTTGAGCTCAACTTTTACCTTATGAGACTCCATCTACTTGGCTATATAATCAGCCACATCCTTCTTCATGCCTGGCCAAAAATATTGGCCTCTAATAGTTGTTATGGTCTTTTGATATCCTAGGTTCCAATCATAAGGCATATCTCTTAGCACAATATTTTTTGTCTCATGTGAATCCGACACATACACTTTTCCTTTGTACCTAAGAACTCCATCTTCTCCCAATGCATAATCCTGAAATTTACGTTGAAGTTTACCTTGCGGTAATGCCTCCTTTACTTGGTCATACAACTGAATTGATTTGGAAGCTTCTAAAATTTTGTACTTTAAATCAGCAACATACATGCTTATGGATGAAACATGCATCTCATGCACTCTCCTGTTGAGTGCATCATCCACTCTATTTTCCTTGCATTTGATATGATTTATATCAAATTCATATTCAATAAGGAATTCCATCCATCTTACCTGTTTGGCATTTAGAGTGTATTATTCAAGAATATACTTTAGATCACTGAGGTATATTTTCAATTCAAATTTTTTACCAATAAGGTAGTGACTCCACATCTTCAGGGCATGAATAATGGTTGCAACCTCTAAATCATTTGTGACATAGTTCCTTTCATGATCCTTGATTTTTTTGGAATCATAGAAAACAACATGACCATTATGGGTAAGGACACCACCCAATCCTTCTTTACAAGCATTTGTTCACACCACAAAGTCTTCATTTGGATCCAGAATCTTTAGCATAGGTTCACTTGTCAAAAAATATTTCAAATGAAGAAAACCTTTTTTACATTACTTAGTTCATTCAAAATTCACACCCTTCTTCTGCAAAGAAGTTATAGGATGTGCATTCTTTGAAACCCTTTTATAAATGTCCTGTAGTATCGTACTAGTCCCATGAATGACCTGATTTCTATGACATTCCTTGGGACTGGCCACTCTCATACTTCCTTGAGCTTATCTAGGTTCACTATTATGCCCTCTTATGAGATGATGTGACCCAAATATTGGATATTCCTTCGATAATATGATCACTTGCTCAACTTTGCATAAATTTGATGCTCCCTTAGCACCTGTAGCACCATCCTTAAGTGTTTCTCATGTTCTTCTTTAGAATTATAGTAAATAAGTATGTCATCCAAGAAAATAATGACAAAATTATCTAATTAATTTCTAAAAATTACATTCATCAAACACATGAATACAATTGGTGCATTGTGTTAGCACAGGAATTTGTAGTAGCAATTTTGGTCATTTCACAGCATCGGTGAATTAGGAGTTTTCACAGCACTCTTTCTCTTATAATTTGTAGTGTTTCTAAAATTGGTGATTTGGTAGCGCTTTTGGATTTCGTAGTGCCAATATTTCTTTGGTCATTCATAGTGCCAAGTGGCCAAGATTGGTGTCATCTTATGCGATTGGAATAGTTAGCATATGAGCATTTTTTATACAGAGTTAATGCTAATTTTAGAAAAAATATTCGGCCCATGGGCCCAATCTCCAATTATTTAACCAATTGACAAGCCATTCCATGAAGTCAAGCACCTGCCACACAACACAGTTAGCAAATACCATCAAACGCATCCAAGTCACATGGAGGAGGATCCCACAAGGAACTATAATTCCTACACGTCGGATGTATCTGGAAAGGACCCTGTTTATAAACGTTTACCATTTCACAATAATGCTACAGAATCTGCAGAGCTGTTACACAGAAAGCGCTACGGAATCTACAGAGTTGTTTAACAAAGGGCACTATAGAATTGGCTACCAAATGCACTATAAAATGGCACTACGAACTGGCCATCATAGTCAAAGGTTTGAATTCATGACTCCTTCCTGATTTTTGATGATGTGGAGAGAAGCAAGGATCAGTTGACAACAAGTGACAGAGTATCCCTGCTTTCAAGGCATCAAATTAGCATTCAAAGATTGAGGGTAACTAATGCAAAACGGAAGACAAAAAAATATAGCAATTACATGTTTGTGCCAAATCGATGAATGTTTTTGGCATACACATCTTACACATGACAGCAAGTTCATGATTTTAGGAGAAAGGAATGGGCCAGTTGTGGTTTGGTACTCAAAGATAACCTCATCTCCTGAAGAATAGAAGAGGTGGCATCAATTAGAGTCGAAGTGTCAAAGTTTAGATTTGAATCCTAATTTCAAGGGATTAAACTCATGTTTTGATTCGAAATGCTTAATTTAGCATGTTATGTAATCTTAAGATCCCATTTCTTTGGGAGTTGGTTTTGATGTAATTATAATATAGTGAATAGGGACTATAAGGTAAAAGTGGGGGTGAGTGTTTTGAGATGGGGGTTTTCACTTAAGAGACCCAATAGGTCTGACAGAAAGATGGGAAATTTCAAGGAGGATTATGAGAGAGTTGTGGGAGGCACCTTGCAAGTGATCATTGTAACCTTGAGGGGCTTATGTTTTTGTAAACATTTATGTTATTAGAAATTCAGGATATCTGTGGTATCAGATTGTTTTTCTTTGTTTTCTTCTTTGTCTTCTTACTTGAATGAAATGTACACCTTGAGAATCATGGTTGCCTCTGATTAATGGATTCTTGAGTATCCAAGGATTTGATGTATATTTCCTATTAGTCACTGTTTACATTCAAGTACCTTGAATTCATTTATGCTGAGAGGATATATGCCTTATGGATTTTCTTCTTTGTGTTATCTTTTCTCTTCCTCTATCCAATAAACCTTTTATATGATATGCAGATTGATTGCTTTTAATGAGCAGGGTGTTTGCTTGAATTCATAGCCCAACATATGATCACTGATTTTACAGTAGCTTATTGTCTTTTCCTTTCCTTGTTTTCTTTTTCTTGATCCACAAAAACCGAATCAAGTATTTTTATATTAAGATGTGTTGGGCTTGTTCTTTAGCAGTCTAAGAACAACTTCTAGCACTAACACATAGGACAAACCAAATGGCACCACTACAAATTCATAATGTCCATACCCTATTCTAAAGGTTGTCTTCTCGATGTATTCCTTTGTAATCCTTACCTAATGGTAGCCTAACCTGAGGCCAATCTTTGAAAATACCTTGTCATATTTAAGTTGATAAAAAATATCATACATTTATCCTTGGAAAAGGATACTTTTTCTTCACAGTTACCTTATTCAACTTCCTGAAATCAACGATAAGGTTCCATCCTTCTTCTTTACAAAAATTATTGAAGAACCCCAAGGTGAAACAATTGGGTTTATGTACCCCTTCTTCAATAGCTCCTCGAGTTGCATTTGTGGTTCCTTAAACTCTTATGTACTCATCCTGTAAGGTGTCTTGGATACTGGAGTTTCTCCTGACATTGAGTTAATGGAAAATTTTATATCCCTCTTAGGTGGTAACCCTAGTATTTATCCAAAGACATATTCAAACTCACTTGGGACTACAAAATATTCCAAATTGGGCACCTTATCCTTAGCTTCCTCTTCCATGTGAGCTGCATAAGCATCCCTTCCTAACACTTATTTTCATTTGTCTAAATGAAATTTCTATGATTGTCACTACTCTTGGAATGCCCTAAATTGATATTAAGTTTCCTTCTTCATCAAGACAAGTGAAGGCCTTGTTGTAGCAATATAGGAAAACATGATTCTTTTCCAACAAATCCATACTAATTTGGAAGTATTAATATCCTAATGGAATGATGTTTAGTTCTTTTTTTGTGCTTAGTCCATTCATTTCCAATGGAAAATCCTTAACCAATTTATTGATTCTTCTCTTACCTCCTGTAGCTAGTTGAACTAACTAAGATTTCCCATGATTTCTTCTTTGTAAGTGAAATCTTTCAACTAGGTTAGGATCTATATAACTATGGATATCTCCTAAATCAATTAAAATGGCTATAGTTTAATCATTGATCTTAATTTCCACTTCAATAATGTGAGACTAAAATTCAACTTTATTGTTGTCCAAGGATGCATAGATCCTTCACATTCTTTTGCCCATATATTCCATTGTTTCAGTCTCCTGAATGTTTTTCACAATCCTCCTTTCTCTTCTATGAGGGAAATCTCTATACATGTGATCCCCCTCACATCCCCAAAATTTAATGGGTTGATGTCTTGGAATTTTTCCCAAAGTCTCTGACATCTTGGAGTCATTCCATGTTGGCTTCCCCTATGAATTGTTTCTAAGAAAAGGTATATTAAATCCTTTCCTTCTCTACTCCATCTCACCTTTCTTCTTGTCAAACCAATCTCTCTAAAATATTGATCCTCCTTTATGCTAGTCATAAAGGAACTTGGATCTCCTTATTTCTTCCCATAATGTCTTAGTCTCATCATACTAAATATTATCATTGTCGATTGAAGGCATCCCACTCAATAATTGTTGTATCTTGACTTGCTCATCCTTGATAAATTCAACATACCTTAGCATTTGTAGATATACCCTCTCATACTCATCCATGGTCATACTCCCAAGCTTTATTTCAAAGAAATATTTCATATTCTTGTCATAATATCGTAGGGAAAAATATTTCCTTTAGACATACTTTATGAATTTCCTCCAAGTTAACTTATTTTCATTAATGTGCTTGACTTGCACAAGTTGGTCCCACCACATTGATGCTTTCCCACCAACCGCATCCTAAGACAACATGCCTTCCCAGTAGATCAACTTATCTTTATTGATCGAAACCAACAATTCGATATTCTCCTCAGAATTAGAAATGTTTGACCATTAATCTCTCTTACTGATCTTGTATCTTCCACGGGAGGACAATTGTCTTCTTCCACGTGTCACCTACCACATGGAATTCTCTAACACACCTTCCCTTGCTAATGTGGCATGTTAACATGACACGCTGACATGGGATGTTGACATGGCATTCTCTTCTGCCTCCCACCCTCCTGGGACAACATGCTCGTCCAATAGATCGGACGGTTCATAATCCCATTGACCAATGGCCTATATATCCAAGTCCTCCTATTGATCCTAAAATATGTTAAGTCACAAGTCTCTCTCTCTCTCTCTTATATATCATGCTCCTATACTTAGAAAAAAATTCAATTTTATGGTGGGTTCATGAGTCTTGTTATAACTGTCATTGTCCCCAAAGTGCACCATTTTGTTCTGCCATAATCAAAGTGCACCAATAATCTTAGAATTTTCTTGAAGCATTTCACGTGGTTGCGTATATTGTCTTGTAAGTCTAATTTTTCATTGTCACCAAATCGCACATCAATCTTCCACCACCCTCATTTTATACTATGCTTAGAATATTTTTCTTCACCATGGGTTGATTACTCATTCATATTTTTCCAAAACTCCATCCGTCCGCTTCACGATACTTAGTTGTTTTCGAGACTTCAATTCCCTCTCAATACTCTAACACTTAGCCATTTTAAATT
The DNA here is from genome assembly GCA_009831015.1 of Picea engelmannii. Taxonomy (NCBI): domain Eukaryota; kingdom Viridiplantae; phylum Streptophyta; class Pinopsida; order Pinales; family Pinaceae; genus Picea; species Picea engelmannii. Next base: position 502,531 of record ML791298.1, read on the forward strand.
TTCAATGTGGAAGCAAAGATGTTGTCATAAGTATTTTGAAACCTTTTTCTTTTTGACTATCTGTTCTCTTTTGGGTACTTAGTCATTTTATGAAATTCTACCGCGGGTCCACGGGATTTGGTCTTTTTCCACAATCACTTTATATTTCTCTGCCACTCCATGGTGAATACTTATTCTTCTTGTAACATTCCTCGAGTAACATTAAATGCTAAATCTTATGGAAAGTAACAAGTGGTTAAGTATCAAAGGTCGTATTTAATGGTGATTTTATCGAGACCATCCTCAATAAATTCAAATTAATTTATCCTTAATCATTATTTCGAAATAAGAGATTCAAGGTTAATAATGTAAACAAAAATTCTTTGATATTAACATGTTTATAATGTAAAAACAATTTCTTTTCTAAATCGCCAACTCTTTATGCACGATGGTCAGAAGGAAAGAGAGTTTTTGTGGAGATACTATGAATACATTTGTATGAGAAGATCCAAAATATCACTGGTCAAGAGCTTATAAGTAGTATTCTACATTTTCTCCTCAGTAAAGAAACATTAATGATATTTGGATATTAGGGATTGCTAAGGTAGGGTGTATCCCAAATTTTTTTGATGCTATAGAGCTCATTTCATCATATATAGATAAATACGAAAAGAATAAAAGAATCATTCAATTGCAAGTACAATTCTCAATTTCCCTTGGTCCATCAACCTTCAAAAACATATTGAATCTACCTAATCCGAAAATGACATTCAAAGTTGATGAAGCTAAAGAATTCATGAAGAATAGAAATGGTGGTAAGGAATTGTTGCCGCAATATCTAGAAGACTCGACGACAATGCCAAAGGATTTATCAATTATATGGGTAATTCAATTAAGAAAAAAATATTAGGAAATGGTGTGGCTTCTAGCTAGGGTTCTTGCACAAGAGTCAACTGCTACAGTTCCTCATTTGGCTCTTTATATTTATATTTTTATGTCCAAGAAAAAGTTATTTTCGAATGGTCAAAAATTATCTCTTCTGAAATATCACTCCAATTATCAAATTTTAGGATGAACATGAAGTTATTTAGGTATGCATACTTAATATTTTTCATCACATATTTTCATGTATTCGAACGTTTGTGTTTACCAAAACAGGTTAACTTCAATTTAGACCTTGTTCATACATGGTACCCTACTATGTGGAAGAAGAAGGAAATGTACCATTTTTCTGAAGTCTATGATGTGTTTGTTTCTTCTTTCAAGAAACTTATATTTGGAAATGGTACTTTGATATTATCATTGGGTGCGACAACCTTTTTAGATAAAAGGTGAAGTTTTGAGGAAAATGAAAATTACAGCATCATTAGAGTTTACTGTTCTCGATAAGCCCCAATTTATCTTCCATTTTATGTTCCAGAAAAAATGTTTGTAATAGAGGTTTGTAGAGAGTACATGTTTTGGGCATGTTTATTTTATGAGAGAAAGAAAAAGTTGTTCATTTCTTTTCCATGGAAAATTGGAAAAATTACATTAAAAAATGCTTCAAAAAATGATGAATATGCTATCTAGTTTGACAAATATAATTTAAAGTTGGAAAATAAAATAAAAGGGTTCAACCATAATCAATGTTTCATTTATCACATGACTTATGTTGGTTTTAGTGTATTATACACAAATAATTATTTATTTGGAGAAGAAGAAGTTGATGGCGAAAATCCTAAAGCAGTTCCAGTGGGAGACCTTGAAATTGTTGTTAGAACAAATGAAGAACATAGAAAACATGGAACAATTGTTAATGAAAGAAGCAAAAGGTCTCAAAATATCTCTCAAATAAGCAGTGCACCGAACTAGAACCCTCAAATTGTAACTCAAGAACAAAATAAATATTTAATTGAAAATTATGGTGATGGAGATGACCATGATCCTCCCAAAAATAATCTTGAAAGGCCTCATAAGATCAAAATAAATAGTAAAATAAAAAGACATGTAAATCAACAAGAAGTGGGTCAACTCATACCTAATGATGATGATTCCCTTGAGGACATGGAACTGGATGTGAATATTGAAGACATAGAGTTTCCAGATGAAGAACAAAGGATTCAAGAAAGTAAAGAAATTGCAGTGAAGATGACAACGCAAGAACCAATATTCTATGAAGAATAATCCTTAACTCTTCACAATGCTTCATTTGACAAAGACTATAAGAATTTAGTTTTGGAAAGATTTAGTTCAAAAGGAAAAAATATTCAATAAAAACCCATTTGTTTCCAATGGCCTTTCTTTTAGTTGGAAACTCAACTAGATCACATGCCTCAGTCTTATCCAAGGTATTCATCTCCTCAACCATGGCCTTCTTCCAGAGTTTACTATCCTTTGAATTCACTGCTTCCCTGACATTTTTGGGATCATCATCAGTAATAGATAAAGAAAAATTAGCATGAAAATTAGGTGGACAATACATTTTTGGTTTCCTTCTTTCCCTCATTGATCTCCTCAATACTAGAGTATGAGGTTCTTCTTCTTATTCATCTTTTTCCATTGATTCAGTTTTTGCATCATCCATCTCAAAATCTATTTTATCAAGTTCATCTTTCCTTTATAGGAATTCTTGTTTGGGAACATCTTTAACCTCTCTAGAAGCAACATCCTAACTGTAAACAGTCTTCTTAGTTTCCAGGGTCCAAATATTATAACCTTTCATACCATCTTTATATCCAATAAAGATACACTTTTCAGCTTTATTATCCATCTTACTCTTATTTTCCTTTGGAACATGTACATAAGCATCACAACCAAACACTTTGATATGTTCAAGAGAGGGTTTATTACTATTCCATACCTCATGTAGTTTTTTTCAACCAACTCTAACGAGGGTTATCTATTTACTAGGTAACATGTAGTACCCATTGCCTCTGCCCATAATTCCTATCGTAACCTGGAAAAACTGAGCATGCTCCTTTATTTTTCCATCAACATCATGTTCATCCTTTCTACAACCCCATTGTGTCAAGGTGTGTATGGAGTAGTATTCTACATTTCTATACCAAACTTCTTACAAAACTCTTCGAATTCATTCCCACATAATTCTCCACCATTATCTGTCCTCAACACCTTTATTTTATTCAATGTCTTATTTTCTACCAGAGCCTTAAAATCTTAAATTCATCAAATACCTCAGATTTCTTCCTAAGAAAATAAATGCATGTGTTCCTTGAGAATTCATCTATAAATGAAACATAATACATAGATTTACCCAATGATGGAACAGGCACAGGACCAAACACATCACTGTGTATCAACTCTAATATTTCCTTTTCTCTTATAGCACTAGATGGGAATCTTACTCTATTCTATTTACCATATATGCAATTTTCATATAAATCAAAATCTAAGGTGAAATTAGACATACCTTCAACCATACCTTTACCATGTAGTGTTTGAAGGCCCTTTTCTCCAATATGTCCCATTCTTTGATGCCATAAAATGGTATTCTTTCCAAGGATAGTATGGATCTTGTCTTATTTATTTCTCTACTCAGGGACAAAAAAATTGTTACACCCACCAGTATAAGTGCTTCCCAACAACTTGTATAGAGTATCACATTGAACTACCCTCATCAAAACCATTTCTCCTCAAACCATATTGCAAGTTCCCTTTCCCAATAAAGTATCCACACATGCATCATCCAACTTACTTACAGATATTAGGCTCCTAGCTAGATATGGAATGTGCAGAACTCCAGGGAGAATTTTAATCCTTCCATATTTCAACAACATCTTAAACCTTCCACTTCCCATGATTTTGGTTGTCAATTCATCTCCTAGGAAGACATCACCACCATCATACTTTTCATATTCACCGAACCACTCCCTGTGAGGAGTCATATGAAATGATGCACCTAAGTTGATCAACCATACATCACGATCTACATGTGTACCTATAGATGTCAGGTAAACATCACCTCCTTTTTTGGAGGTTTTCACCTTTGTGAAAGAGGCATCATCAGACCCCTTTATTTTATCAACTTTCTTAGACTTGCAATCTTTCTTATAATGCCCATCTTCACCACATTTCCATAATTTCCTCAAATATTTTCTTAGGGATTTAGACCTACCTTTAGATTTAGATCCCCCCTGGTGAGACTTATTTGTACCCCTATCACTAGGATAGCCTCTTACAAATAAATAATATGTGGTATGACTATCCATGTTTTTCCACCTGATCTCTTTTGATAACAAATATGAAATTACATCCTCATACTTCAATGAAGATTGAGTGGTACTACCAATTGCTACAACCATATTATCCCAAGAGTCTGGAAAAGAACATAACAAAGTAATACACTTTTCTTCTTCACCTAGCATAATATTAATAGATCAAAGTTGACTTACCAGAGTATTGAAGGAATTTAGATGCTCTATCATAGAATCTCCATCTTCCATCCTAAGATGATACACATTCTTTCAAAGAAACAACTTATTTACCAGGGACTTTGAACGATACAAACTCCCCAACTTTTCCTATAGTTCCTTGGTTGTAGATTCTCCCAGCGCATTCAATAGCATTGAATCAACCAGGCAGATTCAAATCATACTCCTTTCTCTTATATCCATCTTCTCCCAATCTTCTTGTGACATACCAATAGATTGATTACTAGTAGTTTGTGTACTAGTAGTTTTTGTACCAGTAGGTTGTGTACCAGTAGGTCATGTATGAGGATCCACAAAAATCCATTTTTCTTTGTATAAAATAAGGTCCTCCATCTTAACCTTTCATAGCTCAAAGTGTTTATCGTTGAAATTCTCAATATCGATTCTAGAACTGCTCACCATTCTCTTTCAACACGCAAATCACTACTATGAATCTCCCACTAAACCCAGGTTTATCATAGACCCAAGATAAACTTTATCTATTAAGAATGAGTTAAACCCTCAATAACAAAGACATCCCCCTGAAGCCAAAAACGTGCTCTGATACCACATATAAGTTTTAAACCTTTGAAGTAAAGCAATGCATATAGATTCTAAGAAAAAACAAAATTAATCAATGGATCACACATATAGTACACAAAGATTTATGCTATAAACCCTTAATCGGGAGAAAACCATCCTTCCTTGGTGTCACACCTCTCAAATATTCATTGTATTAATTTCAAAATTAGCAATATAATACAAAAAATATTTTAGGTATTTTGTAGCTACCAAAACCCTAATACCTTAATTCGAGATTAATTTAGAAAACCACTAAAAATAGTGAAAGATGCTAAAATAGAAAAAAATTCCAAAACAAAATTCAGGGCGTTGCCTCGAACACTCCACATAACCAGTGGGGAAATCCTCCCCCCCCCCGGGACCCCCCTAGGAAAGTTCCTAGCACACATTCCCACAAAGAGCGATAGGTGATGGGATTGTCAAATATGACATGCCTCCCTAACACACATGCAAAGAATATAACACATACCCAACACTTTGATGATATATTAGTCCACAACAAAAGTTGGGTGACCCATGTGGCACATGTGGATCGGGTCTTATAACTCCTTCGTAATCACAAGTTATTCTTAAATTTTTCTAAATGTGTTTTCGGTGCTTTCAAAGTAGAATATTTGGGACACATTGTTAGTGGGGAGGGTATGCATGTCAATCCTAATAAAATTGAGGAAATGAAAGATTGACCTTTTCCTAAGACCCTCAAAAGTTTGCATTACTTTCTTACCCTCATAGGTTACTATAGGAGGTTTATCCATAAATATGATAAAATTTTCTCTCCCCTCACAACCTTGCTAAAAAAGAATACCTTCAGTTGGAATGGGGAGGTTGAATAGGATTTTTGGGATTTTAAAGATGTGATGTGAACTACACTTGTTCTCATCTTGTCTGACTTCAATAAGACTTTTTTTTTAATGTGGTTCCTTGAGAAAAGGGATTGGGAATATGTTAATGTAAGAGGGATGCCCACTCACCTTCACCGATAAGAAATCATGTGATAGAAACTTGGGAAAATCCAACTATGAGAAGAAAATAATGATTGTTCTCCATGCAGTTGCTATGTGGCATCCTTGCTTGATGGGGTCACATTTCCTAATTAACACAAACAATCACAACTTGAAATATTTCTTTGAACAAAGGTTGTACTCCCCAGAGAAACAAAAGTGGGTCACAAAAATGTTAGGTTATGACTATAAGATTATTTATAAGAAGGGAAAGGAAAATGTGGTGGTTGATGCTCTCTCTAATAAGTATGATGAGGAAGGGCCCATATTTTCCTTATCTTTCCTAGTTTATAATCAGTTGAAGGTGGTACGTTAAGAATGGTTAGCAGATGCCAAAACCATGCACATGATCCACTGACTACAAGTCAATCTATGAAATTCATAAATCCATTGTGACTAATTATGATCCCACCTTCACTAGAAAGTCCTAGAAAGAGTTGTTTCAACTTGAAGGTGCCCAATTGAATCTCATCACAATATATCAGCCCCAAACTAATGGCTAGATGAAAGTAGATAACAATTCTTTGTAAGCTTATTTATGTTGTTTTTCTTTAGATCGATGTAATGAACCAATATGGTTCTTACGATGGGTATCCACCGTAAATGGAATAAATAACTGTAATCCATACTAGACAAAAAATATATTGAATAAGAATGTATATAATGTTGAAATAATGTAACTGCGAAGAGCATTCTTATTATTATTTTGTTATTGGATTA
>ML791298.1:515986-526673 GCA_009831015.1 Picea engelmannii
TTCTGACCTCGTTGTTAGACGTAAAGCGAGATGTTGATGTGTTCCTTGCTTCTGACCTAGTTGTTAGACGTAAAGCAAGATGAGTCATGCTTCTGACCTAGTTGTTAGACGTAAAGCATGACGCTGTGATTCCTCGCTTCTGAGCTAGTTGTTAGACGTAAAGTGAGATGATGATATTACTTGCTTCTGACCTAGTTGTTAGACGTAAAGCAAGATGTGATGGATACTTAGCTACTAGATTAACCGTTGTGACATTGAGCTAGTATAGTACTATGATGAGGTATCATTTTTACTGATACATATTTGATGCAGATGATGATAGCATTCTTTTGAGAATGATGATGTTGCTGATGAAGAAAAATTTCGATGACTCAGAAATGTGCTAGACAATTGTTCAAGATGATATTGACGATACTGTCCTCCAGATGCCACTGATGATGCAGACCTCTCTCACCTGATGCTGATGAAGAATACCCTTCTTGTTAAGGGGGAGTGTTGAAATAATGTAACTGCGAAGAGCATTCTTATTATTATTTTGTTATTGGATTAAATCCCCATTGTGGATTAATCATGTTATTGTTATTATTATTGTTATTGGATTAATCTCCATTGAGAATTAATCATGTCGGTAATTGTATAAGGACCAAATCCCCTTTTGCAGATTGGTCATCAGACAATTACAAAGTGCAGAATAAGAAGTTAGCCCCAGCAGTTATAACGGAAGGCCCAGAATTAATTAAAGGTGGGTTTACCCACCCAGAGTGAGAGGTCGGCCCTGCCAGATGGTGACTCTTCACACATGCCAGATTGATATAAATAAGAGGCTAGCGCCTCACTTCCAAGACACACTTCACTTGCTCATTATCTTATGAGGAAAGCTGCAATTGGAAGTTGGAGAGAGGAGCGACAAAGCTTGGATAGATTCTACCCTGTTTGGATCAATCTTTACCCCCTCACCTGACACAATGTGCCCCAACAGTTTCCCCTCTTTCATGGAAAATAATGACTTCTTAGGATTTAAAGAGAGACAAAATTTTATGCATTTCAAGAAGACTCTTTTCATATGATCATAATGTTCTTTATCATATTGTGAGAACACTATTATGTCATCCAAATAAATGACCACAAACTTGTCCTTTTCTCCAATAAAATCTATGTCCATTGCTCGCTGAAAAGTTGCTCCTGCGTTCATCAATCCAAAGGGCATCTTAGCGTACATGAATGTACCCGAAGGAGTGGTGAAGGTTGTCTTCTCTCTGTCTTCAGGTAAGACAAAGACTTGATTGTAGCCAGAAAATCCATCAATCATAGACATCCTGGATGCCCATGTCACCCATTGTAATATGTGTTCCATCTTGGGCAAGGGGTAATTATCTTTTTTAGAGCTTCTATTTAGATTTCGGAAATCCACACAAAGTCTGATTTCTCCATTCTTCTTTCTTACTAGGACCAAGTTGGCCACCCATTCAGAGTACCTCAAAGGAATGGTAATCTGGGAATCCAAAATATTTTTAACCTCCTTCTCCATAATGGGAAGCAGCATAGGATTTATTTGTCTCAACTTCTGCCTAAATGGCTTGGACTCTTCCTTCAATGGGATCTTGTGCTCAATGATACTTGTTTCATATGTCCTGAGATCTTCATATGTCCAGGAAAACACATTAGAAAAATCCTTTAACAACTCATCATATTCGACCCTTTTCTCTCTTGACAAGTTGCTTGACAACTTGACAAATTTGGGATCCTTCTTTGTACCAATATTGTACTCAGATACTTCAGCATCATCAGCTGAACCTCTAAAATTTACTGCCACGTCATTCCCATCAAACAATCTTTCCAAATGAACTAGTCCCTTAAGAATGTGGTTGTTAGGCAGTTGAACAATATGATGATTAGCAATTTTATTTAAAAATACATTAGCATGAGGGCTACTTTCATAATCATGATCCTGATCAATATGTAATGCAGAGAACTCATCAACAGACTCAAGAAACTTTTTGATTTCATTATCATCCTCAAACACCTTCCAATGCTTGATATTGTCAGGTACGGAGGGTCTATATTTCACCCCTACATCATACTTGAGTTTAGGTGGAAATGGGACTCTGAAATGGCTCACTGAAACAGCGAAAGAATTAGACATGGTATTCTCCTCTCTTGGAATAAATGAAATGTTAAAATCTAGGAAGAAATTGTCAACTAGGTCCCATACTTCATTTATGTAAGTCTTCATCCTAGGGTGCTTGGCTTGATAAATATTTTTTATCTGATGAACAATTAGTTATGCATCCCCAAATACTGATAGCTCTTCAATCCCCATGTATTTTGTATCCCTTAAACCCAAAACAAGAGCTTCATACTCTAACACATTATTTGTAGCTTCAAATTCTAAATTGTAGGACAAAGGTATAGTCTCTTGAAAAGGTGAAACAAAGACCACTCCAGCACCAGCGCCTTCCTTAGAAGAGGCTCCATCAAACAACATCTTCCAAATAGAGGTAGTTGGAGGAGGCATTTCACAAAGAGTAATGGATTGTTTTCTGATTTCAAGAGGAGGTTCAGGAGTATTAGTGAGCTGCAATAGGCTGGATCCCAAATCAGTGTCAATAGAAAAAATAGGATGGTTGGTGGGGTTTGTTTCATCAGTAATGATGTAGGCCAACTGAGCTTCCCTGTAAAGTATTCTATGCTCACCGCCAAACAAAGGAATGGTGGCATATGTGAGGTCATTCTACAAAGTTCCACCAAATTTTTTTATCCAAGATCTTGACAATAACATACCAAACTTGGGGGGAACATCAACCACTACAATGTCCATGACCACACTTTTCATGGGAAACTGAAACAAGTTCACAACTAGATCTTTGATGACCCCGAGACACTTTACTTTCCTAGAGTGAAAATAATATAAGTCATGGTAGGATTTTGTGATTTCTAATCCAAGTTCATCCATGACTACTTTGGGCATGAGATTGTGAGATTCCCCTGAGTCCATCAAACAATTATGAAGCACCTTATCATGCATGTTTAGTGATGTATAGAAGGGAGGGGACGAATCATCTCTATCTTCTATCAAAGGACCTAAGATGACTGTTGGATTTTCATCCTGAAGATTAACTGAGTCAGTGGTATTTGAGTAGGAATTGGACAACAACATTTTGGAAAGATATTTTTTCTCTTCTTCATTTTTTATCAGTTCTGAAAATGGCAAAGGGATTTTGATTTTTTGGATCTCATTTTCATAACTGAAGGAAGGTGGAGATTTCAGAATCTCCTTGACTTCTGGGATAGGATCCTCAACCAAAACTGGGGGGCTTTGAGAAAATTTCTCTTTGTTGTCAACTATCACAGCCTTGGCAGATTTTTCTGCTTTTTGTGGGCTAATCAGAAAAAATAGTCTTTTCCCCTTTCTTTTTAGATCTCATATCATATCTACTAGGATTATATTTTGCCTTCTCTCCCCTACTTAATTCATTTATTTGATTATCCATTAAGGACTTCCCATATGTAGATTGGGTTAAGTGAGGGGATGAAGGGGTGTCACCCAAGAAATGGATGTCAGGATCATCTTCTTCATCTTCTCCTTCCTCATCAGCGAAAAGGTTGTTTTGTAAGGGAGTTTGGATATTTTGGTCATCCCTTTCTTTGTTTTTGGGATCTCTTGTAAGAGTTTCAGGAGCATTATTAGGTCTCCTGAAACCACCTCTGTTATTAGCATTTTGTGTATTTCTATAGGTCCGTTTTCCCTCAAAATTTAACTTTTCCATCTCAACGGAAAGAGATTTTACTAATTTGGTAAGTTCATCAACTTGGGGGTGGACAATAGAGGAATCAAAGGTTGAGGCTTAAGTTCTACTCTTTCTCCTGTCCTTATCATATTTCCCTTAAAGTTGATCATATGCCACTATGTTAGATTCTACCTCCACGGTTGCATCTTGCATATGAGCTAAGGAGGCAGATCTACTTTCTCTCAGTAAAAGGAAAAAATCAGGGTCAAAAGCACTAGCATGGGTGATTTTGGCAGAGGTCTCTGTAGGCTTTATCTCAGGAGGGATTTTATTGTACATTTTGTTGAATCTTTGAGAGAAAACAAAGACAGACTCTCCTTCTTTCCTCTTTAGGGATCCAAATTCTATGATATAATACAAAAAGTCCTTTTTGCCCCCCCATTGCCTTACAAAAGCATCATCTAAAGCCTCAATATCGGTGATAAATCCAGGGGGCAAAGCCTTAAACCACTTTCTAGCCTCACCATCAAGGATATGAACAAAAATCCTCCTCCATACATCTTCATTCCCAATGGTATGGTTTTTTGTATAACTATAAAAGGCTTCAAGATGTTCTTATAGAGTTTTGTCTCCCTCACCTATGAACTTTGACAACTGCTTAAGGTAGCCATCCGCTGCCAGAGCATTCAGAGGTTGCGGCAGGAAAAGAGGGGCATACCTTGAAGCTACTATATCTTCCATTCTAGTTTTGGGGGGATTAGCTCCTGCCATTTGTATGTGAAATGGAGGAGAACACGGAGGGGATGGAGTTGGGCTATGTGAAACTGGGACATTGTTCTTGGGAGGTGAAGACAATGGTCTTGAGGGAACAGAAGTATCCCCTTCTGCAACTGCAACAACTCTAATATGAGGAGGAGTAGGAAATTATTCTAAGGTCAAATATATCTCCTTCCACTTCATAACCTCGGGGGAGAAAGGGGTGTCAAAGATCTCTCCTTCCAAACCAAGAATAGGAGGGGAGAAATCGGCAGGAAAACTCCCAAAACTTAAATTTCTTGAAACTCCAACAGCTTGTATAATAGGAGAATCAGAAACAGTTACTAGAGTTTGTAAAGAGGGATTATGCAAATTATCAGAAAAACTTGGTACAACAGTAGAGGTACCTTTTTTAGAGATCTTTCCCTTTCTAATAATTTCCTCTGGGTCAGCTTCAGACGTTGCTAGAGGCAACAATGAAGTGGACCTCGTATGTCTGCCTTCAGGAGCCAGAACTGAAACAGTGGAGTCGGTGGGTGCAAGTTGAAATCTTCAATGGTACTAATATCTGATGCACCTTCAGAATCAGAGTTTCTTTTTCGTTCTATCCCAGGGAAATGTCTTCAATTCATTCCCCGACAATGACGCGAGAAATGTTAGCACTAGAAGTCACCTTCAGATTGCATTGAAGGTAAGACCAGTACCCATCAGTTTATATGTCACAGATAATTGAGTTTTGAGTGGTCAAATGGAGAAAACTCAATAATAATAGCATTCTAACTCAGAAATATGGACTAGCATGCACCAACCATTGAGATCTTGAATCAACTTCAGTTAGTAAGTTGGAGTAAGGGTGAGTAGGAGGAAGATTTAGTGAGAAAGGTGTAGAGGTCTGCTATGAACATCATATTTTCTAGCAGCCCAAGGAGGAAACACTTAAACACAAGGTCCTCTTGGATTCAAATTTCAAGGAAGCTAAAAGAGATCATAACAGTACTATAATCAAACATTTATCATAATACAATTACAACAATCCATGTGAATCAATCAAACATGAACTCTCTCAGTATCAAAGGAAAATAATATGGAGTAAGAAAGATGACTTAGATTAATCAAAATGTCTCAAAAAATAAATACATAACCAGAGAACCAGTTGTTCTTAATCAAAATATTACAATAGCAGGGAGCCTAGCTCAACCATTCGACCATAACAAAATATCAAAATTGCCTATATATACTAAAATGTTGCAACCACCAGGAATGTGATTAGATCACTGCCTTCAAAGCCTTCAGTCGGTGCCCACTCTGTCAGGTTGTGCAGACATCATGATGTCAGATGCGAGGGAGGCATAGTTATGTTCTTTACAGGAAAAATTGCCCATGAGGAAGCTTCGGATCGTAAGTGCACCTTCATGGTTTCTCTCTGCAACATTTTCCATTTATGGGATGAGGCGAGGTCTCAACTGTTGCCCACAATATTCAATAACTATCTTCATTGGGATTAGGACTGGGCCTGACACCCATAAGTGTTCTCAGATGGTGCTAATGACTTCTGCGAGTCCATCCTGACTCCTCGAGGCCATGAATGGTCTTTGTCTGTGATCAATGCGAGATTTGTAGGTGGCAATCTGATAGTTTATGCGCAAGGGTGATGTGGAGTGAGGTGCTTGGCGAAAACTCGCATGGGCCAACGAGTGAGCGATGGCCATGTGGAAGGAAGCGATTAGGGGGAGCAGAGGTTGGGATGAGGTCGCAATAGCAAGGGAAAGGTAGAGGTGGCAGAGGAACGAGGGAGGTGTGATAGGCGGGGAGGAGGTGATGTGTAAGGGAGATTGGAATGTGAGTGGGACAGGTGTCGGGAGGTGAGAGGAGGTATCGGGAAGGGAGATGTGATAGGTGGAGAGAGGGTGCTTAAGATGCTTAGGCCTCCAATCTTTTCGTTTTCCCTGTGGAAATCATGGGTAGAATGCCACACGATTTACACCATAATGCAATTGAGGGTAAACCTCAATTTCTGTTTGATTTTTAAGAAACAGCCTGCAAATCCTCGTGTTAACAGTATGCATATCTTGAGATACACCTTCATGTATTTATATGTGTACTATTACATTGTTGAATAGATCACTTCAAACATAGTTTTGGCGTTTGGAAATGATGTCTACTCTCCCATTAAATCCACAAGAAAACATAAAATAGAGACTATAAAGGACATTGTTAGGTGCAAAAAGGGATAAAACCAAGTCACATTCGAACAAAACAAAATGTGCTTGAATGCACAAAATGACACAATTAAACTAAAAAAGGACTCAATTAGATGCAAATAATGATGCAAATGGACCCAAAAAAAAAGATGCAAATGGACAACATATGTCTTTTTGTAGTTTAGGTGAAAGAGGTGTTGATAGTAAGGAAAGAAAAGATGCAAATGGACAACAAATTTATTCTTATAGTTTAGGTGGAAGAGATGTTGATACTAAAGAAAAAATTTAAAATTTTATGTTTTATCTTAAAAAGAAGTCAAAGTTAAATAAATAAGTAAATTGCATATTTTAACTACAAATTTCTTTGTATTTAAGAATTTTTAATCCTTTTCTTAATAAATTTACACTTAATTAAAAATTTCACTAAGGTTTAAGTTTAAAATTAGGATATGCTTGGTTTTTGATATTAAAAAAACAACATAAATAAATAAGCTAACATTTTTTCCAAATCAAATTACAATTTATATTGTGGTATAGAATGAAAACAAAAATTTTTAAATGCTAAAGGATCAAAAATAAAGTTAAGTATAAATGCATAATGCACATACAATAGTACATGTGCATATTGGACTTACAAGAGTAAAATTACATAAATAATGTACATGAAATTTCTAGCCCTTTAAGAAATAATTCTCAATTCTACTTCTTTTCCCCTCTTCTTTTTAACTTCTTACCACCCCTTTAAAGCAAGAACCACAAAAAATAATTGTAAGTGAGAAGGCAAGAGATCAAGATTCATAGAGGGAACTAATCTTTTATCTAAGTCAGAGGTATCAGTTTCATGAAGACCTTTTGTACCACTTAGAGGGGCTTTAGGTACAACTACCTCCATCAATGAGGAATTCCTTGTATCCTCTACTTTACTTCTCGAGGTAAGGGTGGATTCCCCAATTGGTGCTTAAGTTTATTGAGTTACCTCATTCAAATGGATGTCATTATCTTACTCAATTCCTTCATAAAATTCCAACTCTTTAGTTTTGATTTGGTCCCTTTTTTCATAGGAGAAGAGCTCAAGTGTGGGGACAAGTATCATGTAGATGTCCTAGAAGTTGACATATCTTGCACTTGAAGGCTATGTTCTCATAATCCAATACCTATGTACATTTACAATTTTTTCATTTGAGAATCATTTTATCTAGAAGACCCTTACTAAGGTCTATCTCAACACATATACAAGCATATATGCACACTCCCACTACAACTCTATCAAGATTTTATTTTATTTAAGTGCCTAAAGTATTCACGATATCCTCATAATTTGATAAATACCAAAAATGTAATGGAAAATTAGGAAGGCACACCAAAACTAGCATTCTATTAATTAGCATGGAGTTAGGATCAAATTTTGGAAACCAGGTGGTTATAAAAAGTCTCGTAATTCCCCAAAACTAGGTACCCTCCTCAAAAAATTTCTAATAAGTAACATGATTGCAAAAATAAACACTAAAACTCATTTGGAGCATAGATAAAACCCATAGTTCTTTGTCCAATTTAAATAAATCCACCGGTACAAAGTCAATGTATGAGGTCAATACCATTAAATCTACAAATAATCACATATTTTTCATATAATGAATGTAGATGGGTAACCTTTGATGCTATGATCTCCACCATCGACACCTCATCATCATGCTCCACTATATAGGCACTAAGAAGAGTAAAAATATTTGAAGCATTTGGAATGGTAGAATCATTTTTTAAGGCACCCCAGAACCAACTATCCCTCCATGTAAACACAATAGAAAAATGAGAAGTGGATTATTACTTATGCAAACAAACAAAGGATTTGGACCTTGAATTTTTTTCACTCATAGAGTAAGCATCAGTGAGCCACAAGAATCCCCTATGATAGCTCCAGTTTATGCTTTAAAACCAACACCAAACCAACAAAATGCACCACCAAACTTAAAGTGAATCTAGAAAGGGACCTAACCATAATCTCAAACACTACATCAAAATCAAAGTCAAGATTTGCAAAATGGAAAACAATTTGTTGTCAAAAACTTAATAAGTAAACATTTGTCAAACACATTGCAATGAAAACCATTTTGAAATAATGCCACCCCTCCTTGCCAGTAAAAACATGCTTATTAGCAAACATTGTTCATTCAAACATTACATCAAATAATTTGTGTGCAAACGTTCCAATAATCAATTAGTAAACCCACATTTCTTCAAATAGTTGGAAAACATCCACCTTTAAGTAGAATACCAAAAACTCAATACTAAACAAACATTTAATAATAAATCAACAATCAACTAAGCTAACTTATCTAATGAGAAATCACTTTAACAATGAGCACTTAAAATTAAGCCCATCATCATTACTTAATACTAAAATAAGTTTGGATGTGATTCTCATGTTTTTAAGCCCTAAGTGTGAAAGTAAATGAGCCTAATTACAAGTTTTCAATCATTTTATTAAATAAATACTCTAATTACAACAACTTAACCAAAATTTATTTTTTATGTTTATATTAATAAATGAAATTTTATTTTTTTGTTTGGTTCATTATCTGTGGGATTAATTTGTGATCTAAGAAACCATGATCCAAGGACATCTAAGTCATCTAAATCACTCAGGGATCACATTTGGCTTGGGCCACACCAACCCTTAACATGGATGGATTTTTTTGGGTGTCTCCTCCCAACTAGCTTGAGTTTCAAACCTTAACCTCCATATAAAACAAAACCCTTGAAATTCAATTGTGCTAATGAGATTTGACTAAATTAAATTAAATAATAATAAATACTAATAATCTAATTTTAAGGTCACGACAGACACCAAATTGGTATATGAAACCCCCTTGTTTGTGGGACAAGGAAACAACTTCGCATAGCGATTTGACTATTAAATTCTACAAAAGTATACATACCATAACCCCTCTCCTCTAGATTTGAACTTATAGCCATATATATATATATATATATATATATATAATTAGAAGTTTTGAATCATTTTACCTTATTTTAAATAATAATAAAATTAAATTAAATAATAATAAATACTAATAATCTAATTTTAAGGTCATGACAGACACCAAATTGGTATATGAGATCCCCTTGTTTGTGGGACAAGGAACCCCCTTTTCATAGCGATTTGACTATTAAATTTTATGAAGGTATACATACCATAACCCCTCTTCTNCTATATATATATATATATATATATATATATATATATATATATATATATATATATATATAAGTTTTGAATCATTTTACTTTATTTTAAATAATAATAAAATAATAATAAATGCTAATAATCTAATTTTAAGGTCACCACAAACACTTAATTGATATATGAAACCTCCTTGTTTGTTGGACAAGAAACTTCTTCATATAACGATTTGATTATTAAATTCTACAAAAATATACATATCATAACCCTCTCGATTTGAACTTATAAACCTATCTACTCTATATATAATTAGAAGTTTTGAAACATTTTACCAAACTTTATTTAATAAGAAAAAAATCTATGTAAAAAAAATTTAAGCTCTACATTGCGTAGATTTAGTTCATGAATGTGTCCATTGTGTGTATATTTTAGGAGACGCACGAATAGTGCGCCATCATGGGTGCAATATATTAACTTTTTCAAGTTCATGTGTATTGTGGAAAGGTACTTTACGATTCATTATGTTATTGTTATAAAGCGAACAATATTCCTGACGAAATTATAATAATGAGATAATAAGTGGTCAATATATTTTGATAACAATATTTAGATATGATGGTACTAAAAAGATACAAGTTTATCCAAAGGCAATATAATCATTGTACCTTGGAAATGATAGCATACTTTAAAGGGAATATTGATACAACATAATTAATGTAAGGGAATTCCGGAACGTAAAAGTAGGCGTGGTGTGATAAAGCGAGAACATATTTGGTGCACGTTCCACAAAATCTGGTGGACCGCCAAACGAAGAGAAATTA
>ML791298.1:556388-616967 GCA_009831015.1 Picea engelmannii
TGTCAATGTTAAGTCATGTCCATTGTCTAGAGACGTGACTATATCCATTCTTGTGTATTTATGCACGTTATTGTTAACCTATTGAGACATCGAATAATAAATAAATGAATATTGAATATATAAATTCTTATATATCTCATGTTTCCTTGCAGTCTCCTTTGATAATTTGATAATTTGACTATTAGACATTTCAACTTCTCTTCCTTTGCTATAAAGTCCTCTTGTAGTCTTCACTCTTCCTCTACCTCTAAAATTATTTCCTCAACAATTCTACTACAACTTCCTATTCAAAATTTCTTCTACCTTTAAATCAATTTGATGCACTTCATCCATGGTTTGCAAATAATGGGTACTCATCTCATCTTGAATCTATAACTTCAATCCATTCACATTTGGTACTCCAACTCTTTATGTCTTGATCTAAGTGAAAATTTGAAGAATTCTTCCATACACTCCAAGGAAGATGTCCATTTTTGTTTCAAATTGTACACGTGTCTGCAAAAACTTTGTTGGTAATCAATAGGAATTTTTTTTTACTTGATCTTACTCACCATTTTCTTCCAGGTTTTAATCTTCTCTTGCTACTTCTCTACTTTGTCTTTCTGCACAACATCCCAGTAGAGTGCAACATGCCCTTTCAAATTTGTTATTAAAAAGTGAACTATGTTGGGGTCTTAGACATTCTCATACTCGAAGTATCTCTTGAGCTCTCTAATCCAATCCACGAGATATTAGAATAATGATTCATCTGTATGCTCTAGATTTAATTATTGTTAATGTTGATTATGTAATCGTATCTCATAGATATATTTGTCAGATTGAGATAAGATATTATTGACATTGAGATCAGATTGTTGAGTGAATTGAGAAGTGATTGTTGAGAGATTATAGGAGATGATAGCTTCCTGAGACATCTCCCTCTATGTATAAATATATTCTTTGATAATGAGAAAGTTTGAGTTGGGTGTACATTATTGTTGAATTTAATTTCTCCATTATTGATGGTGTATTTCTTCATTTGGTATCAGAGCGAAAGGTTGCTCATGTTAGTATGTTAGTATGATTGTGATGTATTAACTATTGTGATTATGTGATATTAATGTTGTTGTTTTTTTATTATGTGGTATTAATGTTGTTGTTTTTGTGAGAATACTGCTTCCATCATGGGGATCAAACTCACGACCACAAGATTATGTTGAAGAAAATAATGATGCCCATCGTCGTTTTGTGTTGGATGAGTGTGGACTAGTGCTAACTATTGTGGAGTGAACTATTATTGGAGACTGGCGTGCAAGCGATTGTGCAACATGAATAAGAGGCATGAAAGTGATTCTGCATTGTGAACAGGAGGCGTGCAAGTGATCGTTCAACATGGAGAGAAGCTGCGAGGGAAGGTTCTTGCGTTGTGCATAGAAGAGGAGGTGTGACTGGTGATATCGTGTAGGAGGTGTGATTGAAGAAGACTGGAGTCTAAAACCTCTTAGAGGTGCAACCTGGATTATTTAATGCGTGAGCATAGTACGTCTTTAGTGAAGTGAGTACGTTTTGTTTTATTGAAATGTGAAAGTTATTCATATGACTTTCACATCCATTTAATATAATTTATTCAAAAGGCTTCCCATCAATTTAATGTAAATTCTTTTCAGAAACATGTGACAACTTATCATTAATATAAAGTCTTATCATTAGTCCATTAATAAGGTATGTGAAGGAGCTTATAAAGAATTAGTTCTTCAATGTTTCTTTAGTTCTTCAATGTTTATGAGAGAGCATTAGTGTCTTAGTGCTCGAGAGAAAGTAGTAATTTGATATAAAGTATAAAAGAGATTATTTTAAATTTCTTATTTTTTTAAAAAAATTGGGCACAAATTTATGTAAAGAGGGTTACATACACATTGTAAGAGGATTGACTAAAAAAGTTTGATCATCATTGCGCAAGTGTTTCACTCCTTCTTTGTACCCTTCAGATTAATAAAAATATTATTTATTTGGTGGTGGTTGAGTTCTGTTTTGGGATGGTTGTTCTTGTCCAGGGTAAAGTGGGACACATTGTGTTGATTTTCCATATTCTTTCTATTTCTCTTCTTCTCTGATGGAGACAAGCAATATTGTGTTGCCTAAACTTGTTGGCACAAATTATTTTTATTGGAGCAAACACATGCAAGCCATATTTATCACCATAAATTTATGGGAACTTGTAATTGATGGATATGGTATTCTTTCCGTTGACGAATGCAAAGCCTTGAGTGTTGATGACAAGAAATCAATAAAGGAACTTATAAAGAAAGATAATGGAGCTATTTCTCTTATAGGTAGTGTTATCACACTAAATTGCCTTGGGTCTTTTTAGTTTGTCTGCAATCCTTTTTAAGTCATAGATTTTTTTTTCTTTTAAGGTCTCATCCCTTTAAAATTTATGATTGGTAGGACCCCCTTGGATGATTAAATTTTTTGAGTCTTGGCTCTAATTTGATCCTCAAATTGATTTTTGATCCTTAAACCATTTCTAGCTCATGTTTTATTTTGGTCCCCTTCATGATTTGTCCATAGGTCGATCCCTCCCATGACTAGATTGAGACACTCCTCTCTCCTCACTCATGACCTCATAGGCATACCTCAACGTCCTCGCTTACCTTTCTAATCACATTTTGAAGTGGATGCATTGCCTACTCATCTGGCAGTTCCATAGCGCCTATCACGTTCATCACACTTCCACCTCGAGCCATGATTGCCACGACTGATGTCATGTCCCTTGTTTTCAGTGCCAAAAGTCGGTTAAAGATGCCTTCAAAGATCTTGCATTTATGAGCTTTGGTAACGATTTCTAATTTGAAAGACTCAACAGTGTTGCGTTGTGCAAATTCGTAAGTTATGATCAGGTGACCGCATGTCAACAAAATCCGATGCTGAGAAAGATTCCAGGGCCGAGGTTTTCTCAAAGTTCATCCTAAGATTGCGTTGAAGATCTCAACATGTGTCCATTGCACATGTTTCCCATTTTACCTCCTCTGCGTATTATTTTTCACAGGAAATTTGTGCTCGGGTTTCCATTTTGCTAATCTTACATAGTAGTAAGGGATCCATATTTGCATGGTAACCTTGTTTTTCTCCTCTTCGGACCTGTATATCTCTTTGCCTGTATCTATGGTCCGATCATTGTTGTTTGCAAGCTTGTAAATAGCCTATACTCTGTGTATGTGTTGCGCTACCCAGAGGCGTTGCTCAAACCAACTCTGTTTTCCTTGTTTCCTTTCACCTTGGGGTTTGGCGTTTCACTTGATTGAAGAGAGCCAAATTCAAACTACCTCCTCACTATTTACACTCCAGAATACATGTACAAGCCTAAGGGTTTAATTCCTAAAAAGTCTTGCTTGGCTTACTAGCATCAGTCCATCTAAAGAGTCAGCCTTATCTTTTTGAAGCCCTATTTCAAAGCCTTCCTGATCATTACCATCCCTTAAACTCCTTAAAAGCCCTCATTTTGAGCCATGGAGACTCCTCAATCGAGGAAGACACACAAAGGTGGCAAGGTGGTCAGAACTAAACCGGTGGACATGCATCTTTTTTATACAGAACCCATAGTAAGAGAGGCCTTTCAAAGAGTAGGGTGCCTCTCTTTTTATCAGAACATGCAGAGAGGCCATCCAGAGGTAGCAAGATAGTTTTCACTACAGTTTGATGAAAAGAAAACCAAGGTTGGTGATTTGGAGTTTGAAGTTACTGAAGCCTCTAGCTCAGCAGCAACAGGGATCCCCATTACAAGTGAAAGGTGGTTCAAAACCATGGCTTTGAGTTCATCCTATGCAAAAGATCTTTTTAAACTTGAATATCAAACCAATGACTTGTCCAAAAGTATGCCAAGGAGTCAACTGATTGAACAATTTGACAGATTACTAAAGATCATACATAGATATTTTACTTGTGAAGGGAGATTCAACACATTGTACCAGTACCATATAAGGTTGTCGCTATATTTTACTTGTAAGGTTGAGATGAATGTTCCTTATTACTTGTTGAGGAGTATAGGTAAAATGTCAGACATGATATAGGCTAAATCTAAAGATGTGTATTCTAGCATTTTCCACTCTGGATTAATCAGAATGTTGGTCTCTGAGGAATTGGGTAAGAAAGAGATTTCATGGTAACATTTTGTGGTTACCTCTCATTTCAAGTTGGATCCAACATCAACTCCTCAATCATAGAAGGCAAGTCCTTTGTCACCCACCAATACTTCTAAAGCAGGGACCAGTAGGAAGAGAAAGGGTAGAACCCCTATTCAAGTTCTAGAGATCAACAAGCAGGTCATAGAGGCTGAGGAGGAAGTTTTTCCTTCTCCACACAAAGATTTTTCACCACCTCCTCCACCAGGGTTAGAAGAGGTGCCTTCCTCTACCAAAGTTGCATCCAAGAAAAGGAAGAAGCTCCTCTTTCCCTCTTCTCCTCTAGTAGTTGAAATCAAAGGTAAAATACCTTTCACAAGGTCATCAATTCCTAAGGAGTTTTTTAAAGAGCAGTCCTTACCTTATCCCCCTATTCAAAAGAAGAAGGGTAAGAGCATTGAAAAGCCTATGGAGGAAAAATCAGAAACCTTTATTCAGAGGAAGAAGGGTAAAAGTAGTTCTCAACCTACTGAAGGGAAACAATAAACCCTTGTACATAAGGGTAAGGATAAAGGTACTAAAATACCTTTGGAGAGTAAAAATGAAACCTCCGAGAAAGGCATTGAGAAGCCTATTGAAAGAAAAGATGAATCCCTTGTGTTGAGAAAGAAGAATAAAAGTAAAGTCATCAAGGAACCTAATGAGGTAGACAAGACACTTCCCATGCAGGAAGGAGAGGAGTCTGAGAAAAATCCTAGTGAGATTGTACATGTCACTATTCCTCCTGACAGCCAGACCTACAAAAGACTTATCAAGCAGCTTAGAGATGCAAGAAAAGAAATAGCTCGTCTTAAAGAAGAAGATAAGGTCAACTTGGCTCAGATGAAAGAGCTCATGAATGGTTATAGTCACACCCTTGACTTGGCAAGATTTGCAGCAAGGAGGGCCCAACCCATTCATAGACAGCTAAGGAATCTCTACAGGCAGAACATAGGCTTCCAATCCCAAAACAAGAAGCTAAAGGCAGAGCTGAAGCATTTTCAAGATGAGATAGCCCAAAGAAATCTATAGGTGTTGGTTGAAGCTGCCATTGAAGATGACAAGCCAACAACTAAGGAGAGAAAAACTACACCAAAGAAGCATGTTGTGTCAATTGAAGATCCTTTTTCTACCATAAAGAGTATGAGGTTAAGTATCAAAATGACAAAATAACTGGTACGAGTAAGCCCCATTTTTGAGGATGCATCTTTTTGGGAGGGTTAACCAATATGAAAATATTATCTCTGCCATCTATACAAGCTTCTAAGCACTTAACTATTTGGGTTTTGGGTTTTTTCTAAGTGTTAGCTTCCCCATTGGTAGAAGGCACTACCTATTGTGCAGTCAAGGCTCTTGATTAAAACTGTTTTGTCATCATGAAAAAACGTAAATGACTCTGCACATATTCAAGGATTGAAGGTGCTACGTTTTTGTAATGCTACTCAAACCTACACACAGACGCAGCGTAAGTGGTGCTACCTAATATTTAATAGAGGGCAAATAATTGGCACACAGGAGAAACACACAGGAGCAACACAGAGGTGCTACCTAATGGCACTACCGAATATTTCACATAGGGTAAAGGTTGGCACAGAGGTGCAACACAGAGGTGCTACCTATAGGTGCTACCTACAGGTGCTTCCTAATATTGCATAGAGAGCAGAGTCTATACACATATGTAGGATAGTGATGCCACCTACAGACACTACCTTTTCTCCTTGTAGTGTGCTACCCAGTTTTGCTACCCAAGGAAGTTGCCAATAAAGACTAGAGATCTAGGAGGACCAAGCTAACAAATTTTGGATAAATTGATGATGAAGAAGGATGGAGAAGTAACAACTGACATTATGAAGACAACCACATGCTTTGAAGGACACATGGAAAACAAGGAGTTGTGTAGAAAAAAGGAATCAATTCAGTTTGAATTTCAATTGGATTGGTCACCAACATTTTCCTGTTTTATAGCATAGATGGTTAGATAAGTTGTTAGAGAAAATAAAGGTTTAGAGTTTTTCAAGGGAAGGGGGGAAACTCGTACCTCCAGTTGTTGCCTCCCTTTTGTTATAAATAGATAGATCATTTTCTTTGATAGGTTTGAATGGTTAAGCAAGGCTCCCTTACACTGTAATATTTTGATGAAGTAACTGTGATCTAGTGATGTACTGGATTTAAGACTTTTTGACTAATAGAAATCAACTTCTCTTTTAGTCTATTTGCTTATGATGCTAAATGTTCATGCTTTGAATGATTCACATGAATGATTGTGGTGATGTTATGATGGATGTTTGATCATTATGTTATCATGATGTTTATTTAGCTTCCTTAGTTTCTTAGTTCAAGAAGATCTTGTGTTAGGAAGCTTTCCTCCTTAGGCTCTTATTGACCTAATGTTTACAGCAACCCCTACACTTCTCTCATTCAATTCTTCCCTCTATTCATACTTATTCCCAAACTACTGATTGAAATTAGCCAAGACCTTAATTGTTGGTGTATGCTAGCCCTGTTATCTGAGTTAGAACATTATCACTTGAGTCTTTTTCCATTTGAACCTTTAAACACCCTTACATTCACTTATAACTTGATGGGTACTGGGCTTGCCTTCCATGCAATCTAAAGGTTACTCCTAGTGCTAACATTCATGGCGCCATTGTTGGGGAACGATTTGAATAATTTTCTCTGGGATTAAAATGACACAGTATTCTAGTTCTAAAGGTGAATTAGAACTCAGTATTTCGAAGATTGCAAATTGCACCTGGCGACTCCATTGTTTCAGCTCTGGCACCTAAAAGTAGACATACGAGATCAAATCCATAGCTACCTTTGGTATCACCTGAAGATGAACAAGAGAAGATAATCAAGAAGGGAAAAGCTTCCCAAAAAAAATATTCTGCTGCTACAAGTGCTTCTGGTCAGTTGCCTGATTCCACTCTTGATACTCCAGTTGTTTTATCAACTAAGATTCCTTTATCTTCTGTTGAAGTATCTAAAAAACTTGATTTTGAAGAGTTTCATGTTGAATTCTCTTCCTTTGAAACTGAATTGAAAGAAGAAAACATTGATATTTTCTCTTCCCCTGATATTGAGAAGTGTTTCAGTCTTGACAGTTTTGAAGATTTCCCTACTTTAGGATTTGCTACACCTCTTTCTGTTAAAACTTTTGCTACCAAAGAAGTAGGAACTTCATCTCCCTCGTAGGTCTTACCATCCTCTTCCTAGAATCAACCTTCTATTGTGAAAACTGAAACCCCCCCTTCATCCATTCCTTCATCTCTAACTCTGCACACAGTCAAGTCTCCTTCTCCTTCTTGTTCACCAAGAATCCAAAATCAAATGGCAGTTGTTAACCCCCCTGCAAATAGGATGGATGCCATAGTGGATACAAGATATTCTCCTCTACTCTTACCTCAACCACTGAAGACTCTTCCCCCTAGAGATTATTTGAAATGCATGCCTAAGTTCATGGGAGAAGAAGATGTAACAGCTGAGGAACATCTTGCTTCTTTCTATGGCTATGCAGATAACCAAAATATTGAAAATGAAGATGTTTGGATGAGGGTTTTCGTCCAAAGCCTGTTTGGTGAGGCTAGGATGTGGTTCAGGGGTCTGGCCCCTGGATCCATTACTGGTATTGAGGCATTGAGGTGACAAAAAGGATTTTTTGCACTACATCACCGAATTTGGATCTTTGAAAAGGAAAGAAGGAGAGTCTGCCTCTGACTTTTCTAAAAGATTTAACAAAAAGCACAAGAAGATCCCTAATGAGATCAAACCCTCTGAAACCATGGAAAAAATCACTTATGCTAATGCATTTGATTCTAAATTCTACCTCCTTTTGAGAGAAAGAAGGTCACCTTGTTTGGTTCACATGCAATATGTTTCCTTAGAGGTAGAATCCAACATATTGGCATCAGATAAGCTCATAGGGAAATCTAATAGGGATAGGAGAAAAAAAAAATCTGAAGCTTCAACTTCTGATTCCTCTGTTGTCCATTCTCAAGTAGATGAGCTAACCAAATTAGTAAAATCTCTCTCCATTGAAATTGAGAAATTAAAATTGGAAGGGAAACAAACATATAGAAATGATCAAAACAATGATAACATAAGTAACTACAAGAGACCAAATAATGCTCCCCAAATATTTCCTAGGGATCCTAGAAATAGAGAGAGAGATGATCAGAGGGTACAAGCTCCTTTGCAAAATAATTTAGTGGTTGATGAATAAGAAGAGGAGGTTGAAGCTAATCCTGAGATTCACTGCTTAGGTGATACTTCCACATCCCCACACTTGACTCAATCCTCTTATGAGCAATCTTTAATGGATATTCAAATTAGTGAGTTAAGAAAGGGAGATAAAGCAAAGGAAAATCCTAGTAGATATAATATGAGATCTAAGAAGAATGTACAAAAAACTGATGCCCCTAATCAGCCTGTTCAGAAAGAAGATTTTGCCCAGGCTATGACAGTGAGCAGCAAGAAAAAAGACTCAAAACCCACAAGTTCTGATCAGAGATCCTCCTCCTGAAACCAAAGAGATTTTGAAGCCTTCTTCTTCCTTCAGTTTTGAGAATGAGATCCAGAAAATAAAGATCCCTGTACCTTTTTTGAAATTGATAAAAAATGAGGATTTTAAAAAATATTTATCCAAAATGTTATAGCCAGAATCATCTCCAAATGCCACTGATTCCATAAATCTACAAGATGAAAAACCAACAGTGATTTCAAGTCCTTTTATAGAAGACATATATGACTCATCCCCACCTTTCTATACTTCATTGAATATACATGATAAGGTTCTACAAAATTGACTCATGGATTCAGGGGAATCTCACAATCTTATGCCAAAATCTATTATGGATGTACTTGGGTTAGAAGTCACAAAGACCTATCATGATTTATATTCTTTTGACTCCAGAAAAGTCAAGTGTCTTGGAGTCATTAAGGGTATTGTGGTGACCTTATTTCAGATTCCCATGAAGAGTATACTTATGGATATCATAGTTGCTGATGTTCCCCCCAAGTTTGGTATGCTCTTGTCAAGATCTTGGATAAAAATACTTGGGGGAACCTTGCAGATGGATCTCTTATGCTACTATTCCTGTTTTTGGGGGAGAGCATAGAAGACTTTACAGGGAAGCTCAATTGGATTACATCATTAGTGATGAAGAAAATCCCACCAATCACCCTGTTTTTGCTTTTGATACAGATCTGGGATCTAGTATTTTGCATCTCACCGATTCCTCGGAAGCCCCATTAGAAATCAGAAAAAAAAAAGTCCATTAACTTTTCTGAAGAGCCTCCTCTAACCACTTTTGTCTGGAAGATTTTCTTTGATGGAGCCTCTTCCAAGGAAGGTATTGGTGCTGGGGTGATCATTGTCTCACCAACTCAAGAAACTATATCTTTGTCATATAAACTAGAATTTGAGACTACTAATAATGTGGCAGAGTATGAGGCTTTTGTCTTGGGTTTGAGGGAAGCTAAAGACATGGGGATAGGAGAGATGTTAGTATTTGGGGATGCTGAATTGATAGTCCATCATATTAAAAATATTTATCGGACAAAACATCCTAGGCTTAGATCTTACAGAAATGAAGTGTGGGATTTGGTAGACAGTTTTTTCTCTACTTTTAATATATCATTCATTCCTAGAGAAGAGAATACTATGACTGATTCTTTGGCTGTATCAGTAAGCAACTTCATAATTCCTATACCACCAAAAATCAAGTATGATGTAGAAGTCAAATACAGGCCTTCTATACCAGACAATGTAAAATATTGGAAGGTGTTCGAAGATGATTTAGAACTTAAAAATTTTCTTGATACTAATGATGATTTTTCTTCATTACACGTTGATCATGGTCATGATTCAGAAGTCACTCCTCATGTTGATGTTTTCCTCAATAAAATTGCTAATCATCATATTGTGCAACTGCCTAGTAATCATATACCAAAGGGACTGGTTCCTTTGGAAAGACTATTTGACGAGAATGATGTGGCATTGAAAGGGAAGGTATCCACTGATGATGCAGATATAACTAAGTGCAATGTGGGCACTAAAAGGGATCCAAAATATGTCAAACTGTCAAGCAGCCTATCAGAAAATCAAAGGGAGGAATATACTAAGTTGTTGAAATAATTTTTTGATGTATTCTCTTGGACTTATGAAGATCTCAAAAATTATGACACAGGCATAATAGAGCACAATATCCCATTAAAAGAAAACACCAGATCCTTTAGGCAAAAGTTGAGGCAAATCAATCCTATTTTGTTGCCTGTCATGGAGAAAGAAGTTAAGAAGCTTTTAGATGAAAAAATTATAATTCCTTTGAGGTATTCTGAATGGGTAGCCAATTTGGTCCCAGTAAGGAAAAAGAATGGAGAAATCAGACTTTGTGTTGATTTCCGAAATCTGAACAGAAGCTCAAAGAAGGATAATTATCCTTTACCCAAGATGGAGCAAATATTACAGAAGGTGACAGGAGTAGCCAAGATGTCTATGGTTGATGGATTTTTTGGATACAATCAGGTATCTATTTTGCCAGAAGACAGGGAAAAGATGACATTTACCACTCCTAATTGGGGGACATTTATGTACACCAAGATGCCCTTTGGTTTGATGAACGAATGGGAAAATTTTCAACGAACTATGGACATAGCATTTATTGGAGAAAAGGATAAGTTTTTTGTTATCTATTTAGATGACATAACTATGTATTCGCAGTCTGATAAGGAACATTGCGGTCATTTAAGAAAGGTTTTCTTGAAATGCAGAAAATTTGGCCTCTCTTTGAATCCGAAAAAATCATTGTTTGCCATGAAAGAAGGAAAATTATTGGGGCATATCGTGTCAGCTGAAGGGGTAAGGATTGATTCCAGTAGGGTTGAGGCTATACAAAATTTGTCACTCCCTAGATCTAAAAGGGAGGTACAATATTTTCTAGGAAAAATCAACTTTTTGAGAAGATTTGTGTCAAATTTTGTTGAGTTAGTTAAGTATATCACAACCATGCAAAGGAAGGATAGTGAAATCAAATGGATAGTTGAGGCCTGTGATTCTTTTGATCGAATAAAGAAAGCCTTGACATAATCCCCGGTTCTTGTCATCCCCGACTACTCCAAGGACTTTCTTATTTTTTCTTTTGCCTCTTTTGATACAATAACAATAGTCCTATTGCAAGAGAATGTTGAAGGCTTAGAGCATCCCATTTCCTTTTTCAGTAGGGCATCGAGAGATGCAGAACTAAAGTATGACATTATGGACAAACAAGCCTATGCATTGGTTAAAGCTCTTAAGTCCTTCAGATTTTATGTCCTGCATTCAAGAGTTATTGTTGATGTCCTATCAGCTGTTGTAAAAAAAATTATTATTCAACTTGATATAGATGGAAAAAGAAGCAAGTGGATTGCTAAACTACTTGAATTTGATTTGGAGATTAGGCCCACAAAATTGGTTAAAGGCCAGGGTTTGTCCAAGCTCTTGATTGAATCAAATTGCTTAGCATTGTGGGTGAATTTCATTCACTCATGTTTAGAAAATCAGCAGGCTGAGATGAATGATAAAGGTCCTCAAGTCATTTCTACATTGGACAATTGCAGCTGGTACAAAGACATTATATTTTTTCTGCAAAATTTACAGCCCCCGAGTGGTATGGAAAAGATTAAGGTGAGGGCCTTAAAACTCAAATCAATAAAGTATTGCCTTGTTGATCAAATTTTGTATTGGAAGGATCCATTAGGAGTGCTTTTGAAATGCCTAGATCCCCAAGAAGCCCAAAAGATTATGTCTGATTTTCATGATAGTTTATGTGGGGGGCATCATTATTGGAGAACCATGGCATACAAGATCCTCAGAGCTAGGTACTTCTAGCCCATTTTGTTCATTCATGTTTGTGCTAAGATTAGAGCCTGTGCTAAGTGTCAGAATTTCTCCAGAAAGCATCAACTTAAGTCTTTTCCATTGAAGCCTGTGGTAGCCTCAGGACCCTTCCAGCAGTGGGGCCTAGATTTTATTGAGAAATCCATCCCTCTTCCAGTGGTAATCATAGATGGATCTTAACTGCTACAGATTACTTTACTAAATGGATCAAAGCTATTCCCACAAGGAATGCTTCACATAAAGTGATCATTGGTTTCCTGGAAGACATCATAGCAAGGTTTGGGTGTCCTGATAGAATCGTCACTGATAATGCTGCATCATTCAAGGTTGAACCATCAATTCAGTTCTGTGAACAGTTTGGGATCACTTTGATTCATTCCACCCCTTACTATTCGCAGGGAAACGGGCTTGCATAATCCTTGAACAAAATAATTATAAAGATCATTAAAAAGTTGTTAGAGGATAACAAAAAGGCATGGGATTTGAAACTCAAATTTTGTCTATGGGCTAACAGAGTGACAGTGAAAAGGTCCTTAGGAATTTCCCCTTTCCAGCTAGTATATGGAGTTGAGGCAGTTTTTCCTTCTCATCTTGCCTTACTTGTGGAAAAATTCTTCCAATATTATCAAGGGGAACCTGATCATATGATCAGAAGGATTCAACAGCTGGTTGAAGTACAACAGACCCGAGAGAAGATTGTAGACAAATCAGCTGACCATCAATTGAAGATTAAGCAGGCTTTCGAAAAAAAGGTGAACAAAGAGGACTTTCAATTGGGTGATCTGGTGCTCAAATGGGATGCACTTAAGCAGGATAAAGGCAAGCACGGTAAATTTGAAGCTTTATGGATCAATGCTTTCAAAATATTCGAGGTATTCTCTAATAACACTTTCAAGTTGCAGAATATGGAGAATGAAGAGGTTTTTGGTGGCCTTGTCAATGGGCATTTTCTGAAAAAGTACTTTGCTTGAGCCTTGAGTGGCTCTTCATGTCATTGTAAATATCATTCTCTTTTTATTTTTGTTTCAATAACTAATCCCATAGCCCTAGGATAAGGCACTGTATCTACTCATTCTTGGAAGCCCGTAGGGGGCAAGCCATCCCCTATGGAGCCAATGTTATCACATTAAATTGCCTTGGGTCTTTTTAGTTTGTTTGCAATCCTTTTTAAGCCTTAGATTTTAATTTTGTATTTTAAGGTCTCATCCCTTTAAAATTTATGATTGGTAGGACCCCTTGGATAATTAAAGTTTTTAAGTCTTAGCTCTAATTTGATCCTCAAATTGATTTTTGATCCTTAAACCATTTCTAGCTCATGTTTTATTTTGGTCCCCTTCATGATTTGTCCGTAGGTCGATCCCTCCCATGACTAGATTGATGTGACACTCCTCTCTCCTCACTCATGACCTCATAGGCATACGTCAACGTCCTCGCTTACCTTTCTAATCACATTTTGAAGTGGATGCAATGCCTACTCATCAGGCAGTTCCGTAGCACCTATCACGTTCATCACACTTCCACCTCGAGCCATGATTTCCATGAATGATGTCATGTCCCTTGTTTTTAGTGCCAGAAGTCGGTTAAATATGCCTTCAAAGATCTTGCATTTATGATATTTGGTAATGGTTTCTAATTTGAAATACTCAACAGTGTTGTGTTGCGCAAATTCGTAAGTTCTAATCAGGCGATCGCATGTCAACCAAATCCGATGCTGAGAAAGATTCCAAGGCTGAGGTTTTCTCGAATTTCATCCTAAGATTGCATTGAAGATCTCAACAAGTGTCCATTGCATAGGTTTCCCATTTTACCTCCTTTGCGTATTAATTTTCACAGGAAATTTATGCTCGGGTTTCCGTTTTTCTAAGCTTGCACAGTAGTAAGGGATCCATATTTACATGGTAACCTTGTTTTTCTCCTCTTCGGACCTATAAATATCCTTGCCTGTATCTATGGTCTGATCACTGTTGTTTTCTTTAACGATTAAAGTTGCAAGCTTGTAAATAGCCTATCCTTTGTGTATGCGTTGTGCTACCCAGAGGCGTTGCTCAAACCAACTCTGTTTTCCTTGCTTCCTTTCACCTTGGGGTTTGGAATTTCACTCGATTGCAGAGGGCCAAATTAAGACTACCTCCTCACTGTTTACACTCCAGAATACCTATACAATCCTAAGGGTTTAATTCCTAATAATTCTGGCTTGGCTTACTAGCATCAGTCTGTCTAAAGATTCAACCTTATCTATTTGAAGCCCTATTTCAAAGCCTTCCTGATCATTACCATCCCTTAAACTTCTTGAAATCCCTCATTTTGAGCCATGGAGACTCCTCAATCGAGGAAGACACACAAAGGTAGCAAGGTGGCCAGAACATAACCGATGGACATGCATCTTTTTTATGTAGAACCCATAGCAAGAGAGGCCTTTCAAAGAGTAGGGTGCCTCTCTTTCTGTCAGAACATGTAGAGAGGCCATCCAGACGTAGCAAGACAATTTTCACTACAGTTTGATGGAAAGAAAACTAAGGTTGGTGATTTGGAGTTTGAGGTTACTGAAGCCTCTATCTCAGCAGCAAAAGGGATCGCCATTATAGGTGAAAGGTGTTTCAAAGCCATGGCTTTGATTTCATCCTATGTAAAAGATCTTTTTAAACTTGAATATCAATCCAATGACTTGTCCAAAAGTATGCCAAGGAGTCAACTGATTGAACAATTTGACAAATTACTAAAGATCATACAGAGATATTTTACTTGTGAAGGGAGATTCAACACCTTGTACCAGTACCATATAAGGTTGTTGCTACATTTTAGTTGTAAGGTTGAGATGAATGTTCCTTATTACTTGTTGACGAGTATAGGTAAAATGTTAGACAAGATACAGGCCAAATCTAAAGATGTGGATTCTATCCTTTTCCACTCTGGATTAATCAGAATGCTACTCTCTGAGGAATTGGGTAAGAAAGAGATTTCATGGGAACATTTTTTGGTTACCTCTCATTTCAAGTTGGATCTAGAACCAACTCCTCAATCACAGAAGGCAAGTCCTTTGTCACCCACCAATACTTCTAAAGTAGGGACCAATAGGAAGAGAAAGGGCAAAACCCCTATTTAAGTTCCAGATATCATCAAGGAGGTCATAGAGGCTGAGGAGGAAGTTCGTCCTTCTCCACACAGAGATTTTTCACCACCTCCTCCACCAAGGTTAGAAGAGGTTCCTTCTTCTACCAAAGTTGCATCCAAGAAATTGAAGAAGCTCCTCTTTCCCTCTTCTCCTCCAACAGTTGAAATCAAAGGTAAAAGACCTTTCACAAGGTCATCAATTCCAAAGGATGTTTTCAGAGAGCAGTCCTTACCTGATCCCCCTATTCAAAAGAAGAAGGGTAAGAGCATTGAAAATCCTATGGAGGAAAAATCAGAAACCCTTATTCAGAGGAAGAAGGGTAAATGTAGTTCTCAACCTACTGAAGGGAAACAAGAAACCCCTGTACAGAAGGGTGAGGATAAAGGTACTAAAATACCTTTGGAGAGTAAAAATGAAACCTTGGAGAAAGGCATTGAGAATCCTATTGAAAGAAAATATGAAACCCCTGTGCTGAGAAAGAAGAATAAAAGTAAAGTCATCAAGGAACCTGATGAGGTAGAAAAGAAACTTCCCATGCAAGATGAAGAGGAGTCTTAGAAAAATCCTAGTGATATTGTACATGCCATTGTTCCTCCTGACACTCATACCTACAAAATACTTATCAAGCATCTTAGAGATGCAAGAAAAGAAATAGATCGTCTTAAAGGAGAAGATAAGGTCAAATTGGCTCAGATGAAAGTGCTCATGGATGGTTACAGTCACACCCTTGAATTGGCAATATTTGCAGCAAGGAGGGCCCAACCCCTTCATAGACAACTAAGGAATGTCTAGAGGCAGAACAAAGGCTTCCAATCTCATAACAGGAAGCTAAAGGCAGAGCTGAAGCATTTTCAAGATGAGATAGCCCAAAGAAATCTACAGGTGTTGGTTGAAGCTGCCATTGAAGATGGAAAACCAACAGCTAAGGAGAGAAAAACTACACCAAAGAAGTCTGCCAATGCTAAGAAGAAGAAGCTTGTTGTGTCAATTGAAGATCCTCTTTCTACCATAAAGAGTATGAGGTTAAGTGTCAAAATGACAAAATAACTGGTAAGGGTAAGCCCCATTTTTGAGGATGCATGGTTTTGGGAGGGTTAACCAATATGTAAATATTATCTATGCCATCTATACAGGCTTCTAAGTGCTTAACTATTTAGGTTTTGAATTTTTTCTAAGTGCTAGCTTCCCCATTGGTAGAAAGCATTACCTATTGTGTTGTCAAGGCTCTTGATTAAAATGGTTTTGTCATCATGAAAAACCATAAATGACTCTGCACATGTTCAAGGATTGAAGCGCTTCATTTTTGTAATGCTACCCAAACCTACACACAGATGCAACATAAGTGGCGCTACCCAATGGCGCTACCTAATATTTCACAGAGGGAAAATAATTGGCACACATGCGCAACACACAGGCGCAACACAGAGGTGCTACCTAATGGCACTACCGAATATTTCATAGAGGGTAAAGGTTGTCACATAGGCTACCTACAGATGCTACTCACATGCGCTACCTAATATTGCACAGAGAGCAGAGTCTGTACACATATGCAACACAGTGACACCACCTACAGGCACTACCTTTTCTCCTTGTAGTGCGCTACCCAATTTTTCTACCCAAGGAAGCTGCCAATAAAGACCAGGGATCTAGGAGGTCCAAGCTAACAACTTTTGGATAAATTGATGATGAAGAAGGATGGAGAAGCAACAACTGGAATTATGAATACAACCACATGCTTTGAAGGACACATGGCAAACAAGGAGCTGCGCAACAAAAGGGAATCAATTCAGTTTGAATTTCAGTTGATTAGTCACCAACATTTTCCTGTTTTATAGCATAGATGGTTAGATAAGTTGTTAGAGCAAATAAATGTTTAGAGTTTTTCAAGGGAAGGGGGCCAGCTCGTACCTCCAGTTGTTGCCTCCATTTTTTTATAAATAGATAGATCATTTTCTTTGGTAGGTTCAGATGGTTGAGCAACACTCCCTTACACTGTAATATTTTGATGAAGTAACTGTGATCTAGTGATGTATTGGATTTAAGACTTTTTGACTAATAGAAATCATCTTCTCTTTCAGTCTATTTGCTTCTGATGTTAAATGTTGATGCTTTGAATGATTCACATGAATGATTGTGGTGATGTTATGATGGATGTTTGATCATTATGTTATCATGATGTTTATTTAGCTTCCTTAGTTTCTCAGTTCAATAATATCTTGTGTTAAGAAGCTTTCCTCCTTAGGCTCTTGTTGACCTAATGTTTACAACAACCCCTACACTTCTCTCATTCAAGTCTTCCCTCTATTCATACTTTTTCCCAAACTACTGATTGAAATTAGCCAAGACCTTAATTGTTGGTGTATGCCAACCCTGTTATCTGAGTTAGAACATTATCAATTGAGTCCTTTTCCATTTAACCCTTTAAATACCCTTACATTCACTTATAACTTGATGGGTATTTGGCTTGCCTTCCATGCAATCTAAAGGTGACTCCTAGTGCTAACAGGTAGTGCGGTTGAAGAATCTATATTTTTGATAATCACTGTTGTTGTTAGGGACCTAACCTCCCTAACCCCTCAAGTAGGTATAATAATATAATTCCATGCAATAAAGGCCAATATTAATAAGGCCTAGCAATAAGAAAGATCAAATCAAATGTAAGAAGACCTAATAGAAGCTTCCGCTTCTAGAAGGATTTTCCTCTAGATTGTTCTTTTAGATAGATAGATTTATTATAAATAGGAGTATAGGGTATGAAAAATATTTTCTTGGAGATTATTGTAATAGATCTTAGCTCTGCTAGAGGTTGCCCCCTCGAAGAGGCAAGTGAACATTGCTATCATTAATCAAGGTTCTCTTTATGGTGTTATTCTGGTATTATTCTGGTATTGTTATGGTTATATCATTGTTTCTCTTCCACTTCTATGCTAAAATATTTCTCTTCTGCATACTATTTTACATCTGGAATACTACAAGTGGTATCATAGAAACTGCCTCGACAGAAAATTGGGGGTTAAATTTTTTCAGGGTAGAGACATATTCTAGCGTCTTAAAGCTACAGAGATATTTCGTTACACACATAAACCCACATTCGGGGTGTCATACATGTAGGAAATACAAGAGGTACTTAAGTGCACATATGTTGGCCACCCTTGTAACCTCTATTGGTACCCCTTCAAGTGGTAGCGCATTAGAAAACACCTGTATACAGATCATCCTAAATATTTTGAAGCCCTCCATAGATAAACCGATTGGCCACCTGACTACTATAGTGCCACCGAGAACAACACTCAGGAAGATACTCTCTATTACCTCGATAGTCAGGTAGTACGAATAAAGGAACGGTCTAGCCTCCTTAGTTGGTGCCATGAGATATTGGACCGAGTACTATTGTTAGACCCCGCATGTATATCAGAGAGTTATATCACAGGTAAAACACTTGTTTGTAGAAACCCTGAATATCCTACCCCTGGGGAAGGAAACAAAAAACAAAACAAACAAGATTTATTGTCGCACAATTGTTCCTTCTGCATTCTGGTTGTGAAATTACTACACATTTCTTCATGTTAAGAATTTCGGAATTTTGTCAATGCACTATTATTCAAGCAAGAGTATAACTCCATGGGAGTAAAAAAAAAGTATATTGGTCCTACTAGCACACTTATTTGGGACCTATACCACTGGATTCCTCTCTTTTCCCCGATTCTAGTGATACCTATCATTTTTTACACATTTCTTTTTTATGGATCCGACCCTTATTTGACACCCTTATCTGGACCCTATCCCATTGGATCCCCCTTTTCACCCCGATCACAGTGGTACCTATCATTTGAAACCCTTCTTCTTCGTGGTCCCACCCACCCCTCCATACCCCTTTTGTTTCGCCTATACCATTTTCTTGCTCATTTGTCCAAATGGCTACCACACGAGCCCAAGAACTCAATACCTTGATTGTTGACCCCCACCAGAAATAGGAAGACATCAAGACTATCAATGCCAACCTTAGTTCAATCAATTTGACCATTGAGATCCTCAAGGAACAATGTTCCCACATCAAATACCTCAAAGAACACTTCCTGGGCCATTCCCAGAACCCTTCCTCTTTTGAACAACCATCTTATTAGGATGACCATGACTCTTCTCATTACCAAGGTCATCATACTACCCACTTTTCTTGAGACCTTTGCCCTCCCAGAATTGAGGTGAACAAATTTGATGGATCTGATCCTACAGGTTGGGCCACCCAAATGGAAAATTATTTATCTTTGCATGGCATTATTGATGATTTAACCAAGCTTCGTTATGGTTTCCTACATCTGGATCCATAACGATGGTAATGGTGGAAACGAAAAAAAAAGGCACGCTAAGGGTATGTTTCTTAGACATAGTTTGTGGCCTAACTTTATGACCACTTTGACTCTGACACCCACCATTTAGGCCATTTGACCAAGTTAAAGCAGTTTGGGATAGTGTAAGACTTTATTTCTGCATTTGAGCACTCATCTTTTAGAACGGAGGGGATGTCAGATGCTTTCTTTAGGGAATGATTTATTAGTGGCCTCAAAGATGAAATTTGTACCCATGTTCTCATGGCATGCCCCTAGACTTGTTTGGAAGCTACTCAACTAGCCAAGGAAGCACAACAACTTGTATCCTCTGAGACTTGCAAACCCTCCTTTCCTCCTCTCCCTAAACCCACCAATTATGCCCCTCCTGCAACTCCCCTCAAGATACATAAATTAACCAGGGATGAAATGGTTGAATTTCAACTCAAGGGTCTTTGTTATAATTGTGATGACAAATATTTTCTCGGGCACAAGTGTAAGGAACAAAAGCATTTAATGGTTGTGACTGAGGATATTTCTAAAGAAGATGTTGTTGTTCCACCTGTGGAGGAATTACCATCACCATCTAACCTCACCCCACCCTCTGATCCACCAGACGTTGACCCTGTGATTTCATTTAATTCCCTCACTGGCTTCTCTTCTCCCCAGAATCTCAAATTAATTGGTTACATCAAAAATAGGAAAGTCATCATCCTTGTGGACAGTGGTAACACCCATAAATTTATTCATCGCTGCATTGCTCAATAAGTCAATTGTTACATCCGTGTCGTCAATAATTTTCAAATCATGATTGCCAATGGTGGTTCCATGAAATGTAGGGGACGATGTGAAAATGTGTGACTCCAAATTGGTCAGTATCACCTAAAATTCCATATGTTTGCTATAGCCATGGATGGTTGTGACATTGTTCTTGGTGCCAAATGGTTACACACTCTAGGCCCCATTCTCATGGATTTTAAGGACTTAACCATGCAATTACAATAGGAGGGACAAAAATATAAGTTCCAAGGAATCACAACAGGCTCCCTTGAGATCATCAGTTCCCATCACATGGAAAAGCTCCTAAAAAAATGTCATCCAGGAATTATAACCAACCTCCACTCCATTCATGTTGTTGAGACACCTTTTGTGCATCCTGACCTCCAATCTATCCTCTCCCACCACCAAGTTGTTTTTACCACTCCCAAAGAACATCTCCCTTCCAATGGAGTCCATGATCCTTCCATCCCTCTCATCCCAAGTGGTCTTCCTCCCAATTTTTGGCCTTCGTCATCACTTTGCCCAGAAGAATGAAATTGAGAAAATTGTTCATGAATTACTAGAAGCCTGTGTTATCCGTCCTAATACTAGATCCTATTCTTCCCCTGTGGTCATGGTACTTAATAAAAAAGGTACTTGGCACACGTGTCCTGATCACAAACTCACAATCAAAGACAATTTCCCCATTCTTGTCATTGATGACCTCTTGTATCAATTGAGTGGTACTCAGTACTTCACCAAATTGGATCTACATTCTAGCTACCACTAGATCCGTATGAAAGAAGAAGACATTCCCAAGACTTCATTTCGCACTCATGAGGGTCATTATGAATTCTTGGTAATGCCCTTTGGATTGCGTAATGCTCCTTCCACTTTCCAAAGTCTTATGAATCATTTATTTTATCCTTTTCTTCGTAATTTTGTCTTAGTTTTATTTGATGATATTCTCATCTATAGTAAAACTTGGCCATCCCATCTCTCCTATGTGAATCAATTTCTCCGTCTACTCTCTAAGAACAAAATTTTCCTCAAAAAATCTAAATGTGCCTTTGGTCCATCAAAAGTGGAATACCTCAGTCATATTGTCGGCAAGGATGGTGTCCGAGTCGATCCTAAGAAAATTGAATCTATGCAAGATTCACCTCGCCCTAATACTCTTAAGATCTTGTGTGGTTTTCTCGGTTTAACGGGTTATTATAGGAAGTTTGTTCGGAATTATGGAAAGATTGCAGCTCCTCTCACTTCTCTCCTTAAAAAGAATTCTTTCATATGGACTTCAGTTGTGGATCATTCCTTCCAAGACTTAAAATTTTTTATGTACTTGACCCATGTCCTAGCCATACCAGGCTTCACAAAGAAATTTGTATTGGAATGTGATTCTTATGGGAAAGGAATTGGAGCCATCCTCATGCAAGATGGTAGGCCTTTGGCCTTCACTAGCGAACAACTTTCAGAGCGACATTTGGGCCAATCCATTTACGAAAAGGAAATGTTAGCTATTCTGCATGTTGTGGATCTCTGGTGTCCTTATTTATTGGGTCAGTGATTCCAAATAAAAAATGATCATCAAAGTCTCAAGTATTTCCTGGAACAACGAATTTCATCCTCGATGCAACAAAAATGGGTGACCAAGCTATTTGGCTATGATTATGAGATCATTTAAAAGAAGGGACAGGAAAATGTAGTGGTTAGTGCTCTTTCCCTAAAATATGAAGAAGACGGGTTCCTTTTCTCCCTCTCCTTCATTGTACCAGATTGGCTGCAAGACCCAAAAATTTCTAGCATGATCCAACAATTGCAATAGAATTCTTTAGTTTTTCCAGGGTACTATTGGCATAATGAAGAGCTTCACTACAAAGGTTGTTTGTATTTATGAAATAAATCCCAACTTAAATCCACAGTGATTTTTGAACTTCATGCCTCACCCACAGTCGAGCATTCAGGGTTTACCAAAACCTATGAATGGGTCAAACATTCTTTTTTTTGGGAGGGTATGAAACATGACGTATGCACCTTTTTGGTTGAATGTGAGGTATGTCAATGCAGCAAGGGAGAAACTATCAAATATTCGTGCACACTCCAATTGCTTCCTATTCTCCCTGCTATTTGGCGAGATATTTCTATTGATTACATTGTAGGATTACCTAAATCGGGAAATAAGTTAGTCATCATGGTGATTGTATATTGTCTCTCCAAATATGCTCATTTTTGTGCTCTTCAACACCCATTCACAACTACCACAGTGGATCAAATGTTCATGGATAATATCTTCAAGCTTCATGGCATGCCTAATTCTATTGTCTCTAACATAGACCCCACTTTCACCAAGAATTTTTGGCAATAATTGTTCAAGCTATAGGGCACCCAATTGCATCTCATCACTTCCTATCACCCCCAAACGAATGGCCAGACTGAAATTGTCAACAAGTGTTTGGAAACATATTTGAGGTGTTTTGCATATGAGAGGAAAAATCAATGGGCTCAATGGTTACCCCTAGCTAAATGGTGGTACAACACATCTTACCATACAACTACTCGCATGACTCACTTTGAAGCATTCTATGGCCAAAATCCCCCATCAATTCTCTCTTATATGTCGGGGGTCTTGAAGGTTCAGAAGGTTGAAAAAATTGTTACAATCCGTGAGACTGTTCTTCATGCCCTCAAAGGAAATTTGGTCATGGCTCAAAATCGCATGAAGAAACAACAATATCAAGGTCATTCCGAACACCATTTTGTTAAAGGGGACCTGGTGTTTCTTCGACTACAACCTCATAATAAGACTTCATTGAAAGCTATACAATGTCTGAAACTTGTGCCAAAATTTTATGGTCCTTATACAATGCTCAAGCATGTGGAATCGATGGCCTACAAGTTATCTCTACCGAGTTAGTCGAAGCTTCATCCTGTTTTTCATGTTTCCTTCTTAAAGAAGGTGATTGGAACTAAGTTTCAAACTCAAACTAGTCTCCCTGAGTTGGATGAAGAAGGTTCCATATGGTTGCATGCACAAGAAGTATTGGACCAGCGAGCGCGTCGTCTACATCATCACAGAATCCAGGAAGTGTTATTCCAATGGAAAGATACACATCCAGAAGATGCCACCTGGGAGCCAACCACTATTCTACAACAATTCCCTCATCTGAAGCCTTGAGGATAAGGATATTCTTCAAGGGGGAGGGCATGTTAGGGACCTAATCTCCCTAACCCCTCACATAGGTATAATAATATAATTCCATGTAATAAATGTCAATATTAATAAGGCCTAGTAATAAGGAATAATAAATCAAATGTAAGAAGACCTAATAGAAGCTTTCTCTTCTAGAAGGATCTTCCTCTAGATTGTTCTTTTGGATAGATAGATTTAGTATAAATAGGAGTAGAGGGTATGAGAAATATTGTCTTGGAGATTATTGTAATAGAGCTCAGCTCTATTGCAGGTTTCCCCCTCAAATAGGCAATTGAACATTGCTATCATTAATCAAGGTGCTCTTTATGGTGCTATTATGGTATTATTCTAGTTATATCATTGTTTCTCTGCCACTTCTATTCTAAAATATTTTTGTTCTGCATATTATTTTATATCTAGAATACTACAGTTGTAGAATCATCCAAGCAAGCATGGGATATTTTAAAGAACACATATGAAGGTGTGGATGTAACTAAATGACAAACATTAAGGAAAAAAAATGAAAATGCAAATATGCAACGTAATGAATCCATTCATGATTACATCAAAAAAATGCAAGATCTTGTTAATCAGATGAGTTCATTAGGAGAAGATATTCCAGAAAGAAGACTAATTGAGAAGATTTTAAGAAGTGTTCTACCCAAGTTTTATATGGTCACCACCAGTATTATGGTCTCCAAAGATTTAAACACAATGAAAATTGATGAATTGAGTGGATTTTTGCTAACTTTTGAAGAAAGTAATCCAAGTGAGGAACTGGAGCATGCTTTTTACACAAGGCATAGAGGAGGAGGAAGAAGAAGTGGTCAATATCAGAATCAGAATCAGAATAGGCATCCACAACAGTCACAAGGAAATGCATCTACTTCAAGAGGAAGATGAAGAAGTCCAAGTCAGTTCAGAGAAAGAAGCAGAGAAGGATTTCGTGGAAGAGAAAGAGGAAGAGATGGATCTAGAGAAAGATAAGGACCACAATGTTATTATTGTCATAAATTTGGTCATCTTGAAAAATATTGTTATGCAAAATTGCTAGATATGGAACATAAAAGCGCCAATACAATTGTTGAAGAAACAAGGAATGTGAAGTTATTCATCTCAAGTTTTATGGCACATAATGAAGAAAGTGATTCAGGATGTTCAACTCATATGACATCTCAAGAGGAGTTGTTTACTAGAATAAATGACAATTATTCTGGTAAATTTATCTTTGGTGATGATAGAGTTTATGAAGTTGAAGGAAAATGAACAATTGCAATTCCAACATTTCATGGAAAGAAGAATTTTATTGAGGGAACATTGTTGACACCAGAATTGAAGAAGAACGTAATTTTTGTAGGTTAGATGACAGAACAAAACTACAAGTTACTGTTTGATAATAAAGAGTGATTGATCATGGATAAGTTGAATAAAAATGTGGTAGTAGCAAGAGGAGAAATGACTGAAGATAGAATCTTCAAGCTTTCTTTTGATTCAATTAACTCACACAATTTGAATGTTACAGAATAAATGAATATCAAGCTTTGGCATTTAAGGATCGAACATTTGAATTTTCAGAGTTTGGCGTTGTTAAGGAAGTAGAACATGGTGAATGGTATTCCTTATATCAATATGGATCATGAAGTATGTGAAGGGTATATTTTTGGGAAACAACATTGGCAAAGTTTCTCAAATAGAACATGGAAGGTTGGATAATGTCTAGCACTAGTACATTCAGATTTGTGTGGTCCAATGGATATTGTGTCTTTTAGAAAGGCACGTTATTTTCTCACTTTCATTGATGATTGTTCCAGAAAGATATGGGTGTGTTTTTTGAAGGAGAAGTATGAAGTGTTTTCTCATTTTCTTGAGTTTAATGCATTAGTTGAAATGAGAATTGGTTTGAAAATTCTCACCCTACGAACAAATAATGGGGGAGAATACAACTGAAATGAAATTTTGAATTATTGCAAGAAGAATGGAATAAAGTGAGAGTTTACCAATTCTTACTCTCCTCAAAAAAATGGATTTGGGGAAAGGAAAAACTGGACAATAGTTGAAATGGCTCGGAGCATGTTGAAAACTAAGTTTCTTGGAAATGAATTTTGGGTCAAAGAAGTAGAGACAACAATTTAAACTCTCAATAGATGTCCTACGAGAGTATTTTTGAATTTGACTCGAAGCATGGTCATAATATAAACCAAGTGTTGCACATATGAAAGATTTTGGTTGCACTTCATATGCACATGTTCCTAAAGAAAAGAGGAGAACATTGGATGATAAAAGTGTAAAGTGCATTTTCATTGGACATAGTATTGAAACAAGAAATTATGGGTTGTCTGATTCTCAAGCAAAGAAGGTGATAATAAGAAAATATGTGGTGTTTGATGAACAAGGAGTTTATCATCCAGGAAATGTATAGATTGAATTAAGAAAGGATGAAGTGGATATTGGTGATGAATTAATTTCTAAGTCAACAAAAGAAGATGAAGTCAAGAAGAATCCTAAGTGGCTTGAAAGGGGTCATTCATAAAGCAATATGTTGGATATAAATTTTGAAAGAAGACTTACTAGATCCCAAAGTTTTCTTGTGAATTATGCACTTATGGCACAAGTAATGAAGATGGATGAACCAAAAAATTATGCAGAAGCATCAAGAAAAAAAGGATGGAATGAAGCTATGGAAGCATAATTGAATGCCTTGGTGAGAAATGATACATGGGACTTGGTCAATTTACTAAAAGGAAAATATGTAATTGGTACTAAATAGGTTTATAAAACTAAGTATATATCAGATGGAACGATTGAGAAGTATAAGGCTCGTTTATTTGCAAAAGGATATGCACAATAGGAAGGAATTGATTATACTGAGACATTTGTTCCAGTGGAAAATTTGGATACAATCGGGATGGTACTTGCATTGGCTACACAATACAAATGGAAAATTTTTCAGATGGATGTTAAATCAACTTTCTTGAATGAATATGTGGATGAAGAAATTTATGTAGAACAACCAGAAGGTTTTGAATTTTTAGGTAAAGAAGATTGTTTTTACAAGTTGAAGAAGGCCTTGTCTGGTCTCAAACAAGTGCCAAGAGCACGATATTCCATAATTGATAAATAATTTCAAGATCATGGCTTAGTTAAAAGTTTATATGAGCCCAATCTCTATATCTTTCAGTCAGGACAAGACATTCTCATAGTTGCATTATATGTTGATGATTTGATCTACACAGGGAATAGTGTTGAACTATTTCAAAAGTTTAAGTCACATATGATTGCTAAGTTTGAGATGATAGATCTTGGTGATTATCATTATTTATTGGGTATTGAAGTCTAGCATAAGGAAGATATCATTTTCATGTCACAAGCCAAGTATACTTGGGATATTATGAAGAAGTTCAAAATGTTGAGTTGCAAAGCAATGACAACTCTTTTGGAAGCTAGGTTGAAGTTATATGGACATGGTGACTCCAATTTAGTTGATGTTACTATGTATCATCAATTGGTTAGAAGTTCGATCTACATAACTACAACTCGACCAAATATATCTTTTGCAGTCAGTCTGGTATCTATATTCATGGAAGAACCCATAGAATTGCATAGGAAAGAAGAGAAGAGGATTTTGAGATATTTGTGCGGTATAGTTGGCTATGGTTTAGTATACAGAGCTAAAATTTTTTTTAGGCTAATTGTTTATATAGATTTAGATTCGGTAGGTTGAATGGATGACAAGAAATCAACTTCAGGGTATTCATTTAGGACGGGTTCAACAACAATTGCTTGGAGTATTAAACAAAAACCTATAGTTTCTCTCTCCACAATAGAAGCATAGTATAAATTTGCAGCGAAATCAACATGTGAAGA
The DNA here is from genome assembly GCA_009831015.1 of Picea engelmannii. Lineage (NCBI taxonomy): Eukaryota > Viridiplantae > Streptophyta > Pinopsida > Pinales > Pinaceae > Picea > Picea engelmannii. The sequence goes on from ML791298.1 coordinate 583,654, forward strand.
GTGTGGTTAAGAATAATTATGGAGGATCTACACTAGCAACATGAACAACCCACTCAATGGAAATGTGATAGTCAAAGTGTTATTCAAATGACCAAGAATCCATTTTTTCACAAGAAGACCAAGCATATTGATATTCAATATCATTTTGTTCGAGATTTGGTTCAACAAGGTGTGATCAAGATTATGTATTACATAACAGGAGATTAGGTAGCAAATATATTCACCAAAGCACCATCAAAGGAAAAGTTCTGCAAATTCAGAGATGATCTTGGAATATTTCCAAATGATCATTATGGGGGAAAAATGTTGGAATAATGATTCATTTGTATGTTATAGATTTAATTATTGTTAATGTTGATTATGTAATCATATCTCATAGAGATATTTGTGAGATCGAGATGAGATATTATTGAGATTGAGATCATATTGTTGAGTGAATTGATGAGTGATAATTGAGATATTATAGGAGATGATAGCTCCCTAAGACATCTCCTCTCTATGTATAAATGTATGTTTTGGTAATGAGAAAGTTTGAGTTGGGTGTGCATTATTGTTGAATTTAATTGCTCCATTATTGTTGGTGTATTTCTTCATGAGAGTCTATGCTTTCAGATTATCATCACATGAAGAAAATTCCACCCTTGGACTATCTCTATCCTTTAGAAATGATATTGAATGCTTGGCTAGGTATTTTTCAACAACATTTGATCCTTCCTCCATTTCATCTTCCGGCCCTAAATCTACTACAACTCCAACATCTCCAATTCTTCTATTCACTAATTCTTTGATTCTCCTTCACAATTCCTCCAATTCATGGTTTCTCGCACCTCCTTGGCCTACTCGTCTTCATGGTGACATTATTAGGAGTTGTCTCATAGTCCTCCACCAAACTACCATTTACAGGGATTTCTTTCAGTACTACCTCCCACCACTCTTCTTCAAGCAAACACAAGTTAATATGACCCTCTCTAAGGTCTCCTTGCTGCCATAGTTGTACAAAAATCAATCTTGTAGAAACAAACTTTCAAGAGAGAATTAGTTCTGATAATTGTGCAAGAGTCTCAACCAAAGATGAACCTTGCTTTAATGCAACTTGATGCACGATATGATTATGTAATTTCCTAACACAACTACAAAACTAGATTGACATTATCAGAGTGCATCAACTACAGAAGTAGCATACTTAAGAAATCACAATATGTAGATGCTGCATAACTAAATATGGATAAAATTAATAATGTAAATAAGAAGAAGCAAAAGGACAGTGATATAATCTAACTCTTTAATGAATAATATGCCAATTTCGGCTCGTGGATTTAAATCTAGAGGTTTTAGTCTCTCTAAATTGCCAAACAGTGTTAGACTTCCCTAAGCATGAGCTACTATTCACTCTCTTATTCTTCTTCTCAGTTCGTTGGAGCTTAACCTTCTCTTCTATTTCAGATTTGGAGTTGAACCTTCTCTTCTTCTAGTGTAGAATGTTGGAACTCTCCCTCTTCTATTAATTCACTAGATTTATATCTTACTCTTAGGTTATTTAGTTCACATGGTAGTCCAACAACCTTTATGGCACTTCACCTCCTCCTAAGTTGTCTCTATAGATTCCTAGGGGTAGTGCATGGTCAATCTCCCTTCGACTATTCCAATTAACTTTCATGCATTTGTCTTTTAACAATCTTGTAGCAACATGTGAATTTTGTAGTAATACATGGAAATAGTGAAGCATTGTAGCAATGATGACCTATGTATTCCTCTTACTAAGAAAATTAACTAAACACCAAGAAATACAGATAGAAAGCAAATATTTTGGTGTCAATTGTGCAAGCCCAAGGATGCCAAAAGTGTTTTTGGACTACAAGTTTCGCAAGTAGGTCATCACAGGTGTTGTTCCCTAAAACACACCTTCAACATAAACACATTAGTATGTTAAGGTCTTGGGATATGTGTTGAATGTTTCTATCACTGCACGACGCATAAATGCCTTTGCATAGTATCTCAACTTTACTCGACTTGAGCCATGATCAATCTTGTAATACAATACAATTACAAACAAATCAACAATATTTAAAACTAAAATATTGATCGATCTTCTATATCAAGATACACCATAGTTGAGATGCCAATCTTTGTATAATCTTGAGTAACATGAATACTAGTGAAATTCACAAAATTCTACCATTACCTATAATGGTCCCAATGCATTCCCCACCATGTTACGTTCCATTGCTTTTCCAATTCCATAAGTACCCATTCCACACCCATGTTGTGCTCCCCCACCATGTTACGTTCCATTGCTTTTCCAAACATGTAGTTCCTTCATCACTAAAAACAGATAAAGGCTTTATGAAAAGATATGAAACTATTGACTTTGACACTTGAACAACCTTTCAAGCCACATATTCGCTACACCCGCTACTTGTGTATGTGCTACCACGTAGCCTTGTTAATTTCCCCTAGTTGGAGGCTTAATTTCTCTTCGTTTGGCGGTCCACCAGATTTTGTGGAACGTGCACCAAATATGTTCTCGCTTTATCACACCACGCCTACTTTTACGTTCCGGAATTCCCTTACATTAATTATGTTGTATCAATATTCCCTTTAAAGTATGCNTAATTTCTCTTCGTTTGGCGGTCCACCAGATTTTGTGGAACGTGCACCAAATATGTTCTCGCTTTATCACACCACGCCTACTTTTACGTTCCGGAATTCCCTTACATTAATTATGTTGTATCAATATTCCCTTTAAAGTATGCCATCATTTCCAAGGTACAATGATTATATTGCCTTTGGATAAACTTGTATCTTTTTAGTACCATCATATCTAAATATTGTTATCAAAATATATCGACCACTTATTATCTCATTATTATAATTTCGTCAGGAATATTGTTCGCTTTATAACAATAACATAATGAATGGTAAAGTACCTTTCCACAATACACATGAACTTTGAAAAAGTTAATATATTGCACCCATGATGGCGCACTATTCGTGCGTCTCCTAAAATATACACACAATGGACACATTTATGAACTAAATCTACGCAATGCAGAGCTTAAATTTTTTTACATAGATTTTTTTTTTTATTAAATAAAATTTGGTAAAATGTTTCAAAACTTCTAATTATATATAGATAGGTTTATAAGTTCTAATTGAGAGGGGTTATGATATGTATATTTTTATAGAATTTAATAGTCAAATCGTTATATGAAGAAGTTTCTTGTCCAACAAACAAGAGGGTTTCATATATCAATTAGATGTTTGTGGTGACCTTAAAATTAGATTATTAGTATTTATTATTATTTAATTTAATTTTATTATTATTTAAAATAAAGTAAAATGATTCAAAACTTATATATATATATATATATATATATATATATATATATATATATATATATATATATATATTCATAAATTCAAATCTAGAGGAGAGGGGTAGATGAGAGGGGTTATGGTATGTATACCTTCATAAAATTTAATAGTCAAATCACTATGAAAAGGGGGTTCCTTGTCCCACAAACAAGGGGGTCTCATATACCAATTTGGTGTCTGTCATGACCTTAAAATTAGATTATTAGTATTTATTATTATTTAATTTTATTTTATTATTATTTAAAATAAGGTAAAATGATTCAAAACTTCTAATTATATATATATAGGGCCATAAGTTCAAATCTAGAGGAGAGGGGTTATGGTATGTATACCTTTGTAGAATTTAATAGTCAAATCGCTATGCGAAGTGGGTTCTTTGTCCCACAAACAAGGGGGTCTCATATACCAATTTGGTGTCTGTCGTGACCTTAAATTAGATTATTAGTATTTATTATTATTTAATTTCATTTAGTCAAATTTCATTCGCACAATTGGATTTCAAGGGTTTTGTTTTATATGGAGGTTAAGGTTTGAAACTCAAGCTAGTTGGGAGGAGACACCCAAAAAAATCCATCCATGTTAAGGGTTGGTGTGGCCCAAGCCAAATGTGATCCCTAAGTGATTTAGATGACTTACATGCCCTTGAGTCATGGTTTCTTAGATCACGGATTAATCCCACAGATAATGAACCAAACAAAAAAATAAAATTTCATTTATTAATATAAACATAAAAAATAAATTTTGGTTAAGTTGTTGTAATTAGAGTATTTATTTAATAAAATGGTTGAAAACTTGTAATTAGGCTCATTTACTTTCACACTTGGGCTTAAAAACATGAGAATCACATCCAAACTTATTTTAGTATTAAGTAATAATGATGGGCTTAATTTTAAGTGTTCATTGTTAAAGTGATTTCTCATTAGATAAGTTAGCTTAGTTGATTGTTGATTTATTATTAAATGTTTGTTTGGTATTGAGCTTTTGGTATTCTAGTTAAAGGTGGATGTTTTCCAACTATTTGAAGAAATGAGTATTTACTAATTGATTATTGGAATGTTTGCACACAAATTATTTGATGTAATGTTTGAATGAACAATGTTTGTTAATAAGCATGTTCTTACTGGCAAGGAGGGGTGGCATTATTTCAAAATGGTTTTCATTGTAATGTGTTCGACAAATGTTTGCTTATTAAGTTTTTGACAACAAATTGTTTTCCATTTTGTAAATCTTGACTCTGATTTTGATGTAGTGTTTGAGATTATGGTTAGGTCCCTTTCTAGATTCACTTTAAGTTTGGTGGTGCATTTTGTTGGTTTGGTGTTGGTTTTAAAGCATAAGCTGGAGATATCATAGGGGATTATTGTGGCTCACTGATGCTTACTCTATGAGTGAAAAAACTTCAGGGTCCAAATCCTTTGTTTGTTTGCATAAGTATTAATCCACTTCTCATTTTTTTATTGTGTTTACATGGAGGGATAGTTGGTTATGGGGTGCCTTAAAAAATGATTCTACCATTCCAAATGCTTCAAATACTTTTACTCTTCCTAGTGCCTATATAATGGACCATGATGATGAGGTGTCGATGGTGGAGATCATAGCATCAAAGGTTACTCATCTACATTCATTATATGAAAAATATGTGATTATTTGTAGATTTAATGGTATTGACCTCATACATTGACTTTGTACTGATGGATTTATTTAAATTGGACAAAGAACTATGGGTTTTATCTATGCTCCAAATGAGTTTGTGTTTATTTTTGCAATCATGTTACTTATTATAAATTTTTTGAGGAGGGTATCTAATTTTGGGGAATTGCGAGACTTTTTATAACCACCTGGTTTCCAAAATTTGATCCTAACTCCATGTTAATTAATAGAATGCTAGTTTTGGTGTGCCTTCCTAATTTGCCATTACATTTTTGGTATTTATCAAATTTTGAGGATATCATGAATACTTTAGGCACTTAAATAAAATAAAATCTTGATAGAGTTGTAGTGGGAGTGTGCATATATGCTTGTATATGTGTTGAGATAGACCTTAGTAAGGGTCTTGTAGATAAAATGATTCTCAAATGAAAAAATTGTAAATGTACATAGGTATTGGATTATGAGAACATAGCCTTCAAGTGCAAGATATGTCAACTTCTAGGACATCTACAGGATACTTGTCCCCACACTTGAGCTCTTCTCCTATGAAAAAAGGGACCAAATCAAAACTAAAGAGTATGAATTTTCTGAAGGAATTGAGTAAGATAATGACATCCATTTGAATGAGGTAACTCAATAACCTTAAGCACCAATTGGGGAATTGTTGATGGGCGAAAATGAACGCTCGTCAACTGGAGGAGTGGTCCGGTCCGGGGTTGTCTAAATAACCCAAGCCGTTTGGGATGATCCACCCTGACGGGTTTAGCGGCTCCGTTGGCCGATCTAAGTCCTAAGAAAACGAAAGAAAACTAAAACTAAAGGAACTAATCTAAATGAAAAAAGCAACTACAACAGACTATATACAAATCTGAAATGTATATATACAGTTTACTAACTAATACTAAAGAGCAATTGTCCTACTTATTAAATGTTCAGCTTATCAACAGAATTAGATCTCAATTATTTACAGTACTTACAGAATACAAATTTTGATCTAAATTTGCAAAAATCATTGATAAAATGCCTTATGGCAGCGAAATCATTATTTTTGATTTTTATAATTTTTGTGAAAAAAAAGAATCAAATGAAAACTATCTAAACTGAGCAGTTAAAATAATAATCTGTACTATAAAACTGAACTATATATCTAACTACACTACTGAGAATTCTCAAATTGATTATCTATCAAATTGCAAATAACAATCTAACCTGAAGTAACGCTTCCTATTTGTCTTGTGCTCAGTACTTGATTTAGCTGTTCAGTGGGAGGAAACCCGCACCAGATTCTCCACAAGCTTCTTGTAAACAAGAAGCGACAATGCTCTTTGAATACAGATGACAGAACAAACAAGACATAAAACGACAACAATCTTATAATTTACAAACCATCACAAGTAGATAAATCCCTGTGTGAGGGTTTGTACAGAACAGTTCATTTAATGAAGAAGATAAACCTTTACTCATTAAATTGAAACAGAGTAATTGCTGTACTAAAAATGAGATACATAAGATATGGACAAAATTTAAATCGCAACGCATTAACCTGTAATAAGTCTTGATATCTAAAGTATTCAATGACTTAATCACAAATTAAAATGCACACAACTTGAACGAAAGTATGATAAATTGAAAGCTAAAGCTGTTACAAAAGATCTACTTCCATTCGAGTCTGTATCATCATAAATGCATAGTCTTTGTTCTCCCAATAGTCATGGGTTCATTACAAAAATTAATGAGTATAAAAAGGCCACAGGGTAAAACATCCCTGTGGGAATTATAAAAAACAGTTTACAAAAAATCTGGGAACAATCTCCCAAGTCTCTATTTTTGCCTATGAATAACAACTTAAAACAAAACTATATCACAAAAAGCATGTTCTAAACTGCTACAACATGTCCAATTTGCCATTGAAATCCATAAGTACCTGTAGGTGGACAAGAATAAACAAGTTTAGATAATGTTTTATTGGTAAACTTAACAAAAATCTAAATTTTAAGACTAGCTACATAATCTCACGATTCTGTAGCTGGTCTTATTTACAAACAAAATCGTTTTTAAATCGATCCAAAACTAACAAAAATATATTCGACCTATTTAAAAAAATCTTTAATTACTATTTGAAACAAAGCAAATTATTCATGCCACAACAAACCACAACTTTTATGCAAATTGAGAACAATCGAAATCGTAATTGGATCCATTTCAATCGAAACATACTATAAACGAATATCAAACAAATCTTTGGTACGAATTCAATATAGATACAATACTTAACATAATCGTTTTTAAATCCAAAACTAACAAAGTTGTTTTTTCGAATCAATAGATTACATTGTATTTATCAAACCAATCTTTGATATTAATGCATCACATACACAAAAGACTATGCTAATTCAAACATGCAGAATCGTTTCAATATCAAACCAAACAGAACCGAATCGAGTTAACTCAGAGCTGACACAATCCAAGAACAACAAAATCGTATTAATCCAAAACATAGCTATACTCGATTTTAGCAAACAAATCTTCAAAACAAAATAGTTTATACTAATCCAGAATGAAATCTTTTATACTAATTCAAATAAAAACGAAATCATTTCTGGAAATTCGAAGTAAACAGAACCGTTTCTGAATCTATTAAGACAAACAGAACCAGTTGAGAGTAAACTTAATCGGGAATGCTAGTTCAAACCAAATCATTCAAAATCGATGTTGAAATAATCATACCTGGGTTGTAGGAAAACATTTCATTCAGGATATCTTTGAGTTGACAAAGGCCGTAGCTGCCTCAACATTTATGAAGACAATTGAACCGGTGGTATTTTGTTTCTTCTCGTTGGCTTGTAGCTTGTCGTTCTCCTTTGACAACACAGTAACTCGTTCCTCTAATGATTTAATCTTAGATTGCAACAGGGGAACATCCGTGGAGTAACGTTCAAGACAGGAATTGCATTGAGTACACAGTGATTGATTCGGCCTTGGAATTACAGGCGAGGGTTCTTTCAAGTTACCAGGGGTGTCACTGTGAATCTTAATTCCCAGGAATTTAGGGTCATTCTTGAGGCACAAAGGTAGGTTGGAGACATAGACATAGGGTTCCACAGAGAAGAGGCCATGAGAGTAAGGGTATTCCTCAGCCAAGAAGCGTTCAATCTCAGAGTCTGAATCCTCGTTCAAGACGATAGGCTTTTGGTCAATGCTCTGCTTGGGCTTATTCTGAGCACATATCGATATCCATCGTGCATTTTTATTTCCCTAACTATTGACACTAATATCACCTTTTCCTTTCTTCCTTACAGGCCTCTTGACGACCTTAGTATTGTCTTTAGCACACGAGTCGGCCATGGTATCGGGTAGGTCAATGTTGGGGCAATTCGAGGGTTTGACAGGGGGTAGAAGGGTAGAAGGTGGCACAACAGGCCCAACCAAAGTTTCAGTGACCACAACCTTGTCCACTTGGACAGACTCAGAAGTGGCAAAGCCATTCCTTAATAGGAAGGCTTGCCAACAGTCACCACTAAGCTTCAAATGATGAACGATAATGATTTTGATCAAGCAATGATGGAAAAGGTTGCTATCAGCCTTCTCACGCTTAAATCGTTTGGACATTTTAAACAGGCTGCGTAGGAGATAATGAGGCATGTTCAGAGGGTAGTCTATAAAATTCATTAGCAAGCAAAGATGGTAAAGGAACACCAAACCATAACGGACTTCGCAAGTCACGAATTTCTTAAAAATTTCTAATAGATCATGCCATATGGTCTTGAGGGTAGTGACAGGCATAGCTCTATCACAACTAACAATATTCCTCGATGTGAATAGGAGCGACCATGGCACCTCGTCCAGTTTTGAATTCTTAAACCACCTCTGCCCTTTAGCTGGTAAGCCTGTAGCCGAGCTGAGGAATTCCTCATTTAGCTCGAGTTGTATGTCTTCGACCTTATCCCTACATCCGTCGAAGGTGAGCGCAAACTGTTGGGCTACCACGAGGTTGAAACCCTCAAATTTTTGGATAAAACTCAACCATCCATTATTCTCCAAATCCTCACGAGCATTGTCAAATAACAGTAGAGTTTGGATACCATTAGGTTCTATGCACACCACAGGTGCCATAGGAGAGTGCACACAGTGAGTCGGGTAAATGGACAAGGGTTTGGACAGGGTATACGCAGGACCGCAAGCTCAGGGATTTCCCCAAAACTACCAGAGGTAACCCGAGATACAAGGTAGGCATTAATGCCTAAGTGTGCGAAGGTGGTGGAACAAAACAATCCACGCAGAACATTCATATCAAATGTACAATCGACGGTGCTATGGTGATCACTATTGCAATGTGTTAAAAGCAATGCCATTCAAACAATTAATGAAAACTATGGTAAGTTGACCCAAATATTTGCACAAGCAATAATGTTTACATGGTTTAAAATCAAAACAATGTTTCGAATATAGCACCAAGGATTCGATCATAAAACATATTCTTTGTAAGAAACCATTGAATTAAGGGTCTAATCACCATCATTAGAATATCATCACAGTCTTATAAAAATGAAGTCATATTAACAACAACAAAAATGCCAAATGAGTAAAGGTTTTGGTGTCTTGCCAACTGTGTGACCATAATTGAATTGGAAATGCAATGAACACATAGACAAGAGTAACCATAATAATCTAGTGATGATTTTAATGCCATTGACGTGACTTCGAAATCAAAGTTTTCACGCTTGCATTCGTGAAAACGAGAACAAAAGGCAGGTGTGTAAATGCACAAGATAATAGTGTTGTTTTATTCAAAAGATTGCGATGAGAATCAAGGGTTCCAAAACACTTGTGTGGGAAGCTTATAAAGATAGGATAAAAATGTGAAATGGCTGCCAACAATGGAGACACACTGGTAGAAGAAGTTATCTCTACCAAAAGAACAAATTCAGATTATGATAATGAGAAAAATTCTAACTCAAAAACAACCAGAAAATTGTTTAAACATCATCAGTAATCAAATATTCCAGTAGTGCTTTAAAGGATGAAAACTGATAACATTCTTAAGACAAGCGAGCCACGATATTAAAGATAAAATCTCCAATACTGTTGACAGGGCCACTGCTACCAACAGGCATCCATAGCCTCGACAGGGTTTCCATTTAACCACTCTGATATCTGTATCCTGCCAAGAAGTTCCAGATCAGAATAAAGGACATTTTAAGGTCAAGAGATTTTGTACTTACAAATTTTCATATACCCGACATTGCTTCGCTGCCAGCGGGCCTGTTCAGTACCCCGACGAAGTTGTCTTGGCGTCATGCATGCATTTACCCGCTGCCAGCAGATCTGTTCAGAATCCCGACGGGTTTACAAGCACTTCCCACAGCTCTTTTATGATTTGTTTAGTTTTTTAAAGATATATAATTGAGTGGGGTGACACTGAAAATTATAACATTTTGGACATATTTTTACAGACCTTGAAAGTTTTTTTTTTGTTTTTTTAAACTGTCCTTCATTAAGATTCAAAGATGGTTTGTTTACAAAACCGACCTTCTAAGCAGGGAGACATCTTCTAAGGTATTCCCTTAAGGAACAGGGACAACATAAGAAGATGATGGATGATAGTGACAAGCTTCGCTTACAGATTGAAATCAATAAACTTCTTTCAAACAACAATCTTTTCTCAACAGTCAACATGGCTGTAAATTTCAGAAGCATATAACAATTGATGTTTAGACAACTTTCAACAGTCATTTCAGAGAATGAATTTTTTGTTTTCCTTTGTCTGAACAGTTCATAATGCAGGCATGTGTGTTTCAAAAGAAGGACTGATAAGCATAAATGGAAACAAAACACACCAGTGAAGAAAAAAAAATTGGAAAGCAAAGAAATCCCAACAACAAAAACAAAAAACAAAAATATGTATAGTAGGTGCATCTGAAAACCTCATGCCACAAATCCCTTGGGAGACTGAAAAGTAGGAAAATCCTGTTTGATGGGAAAGCAGTCTTACTCATGGTACCTTGGGTCAGGGTTGTTTCAGATTTATTTATCTCTTTACTTTCCATTTAATATTTTCATGACGATACTGCGTTTTTGAAAATGAATGTTCAACTAAGAGTAAAGAGAAAAGGATCAAGGGGACTTCCCTGACAACAGCCATATTATGGTTCTCGTGGTGCGCCCACTTGCGTTCATGACTGCATTATTAAAAAGAGAAATAGTGAGAAATACAACCGAAAGGAAAACCTATTCCTAAACCTACTCTAACTACTAAACAAATAAAAAATACTAAGTGAAGTCATGCTTCCAATGTAGCCATTGAAGTGACTCCAATCCATTTCCTTGGATATTCTTGTTGTACGAATCCTCCAGCCATTGCGCAATCTTGTCGTGATAAGGGTCATAATGGCATGGGTGAGTGTAAGTAGTTTTGAAAAACTCATCAGGATTACGAGGAAATGGAATAACCATCAGCCAAGGCTGAAATGCCCCATCCTCCTGATAGTTCTCTAAGTACTCATTAATTTCTTCACATGGAGGATCTAAAAGAAACATGTCACACCTACTTCGAAGATTCTTAGGTAGAAATAAAGCAAGCACAACTTTATCTTCATTATGAAATTTTTTTATATAAGAATATTCAAGCCATCCTAAGATCCTGTCACAAAAATGGGGATGCAAACCATGACTTTGATGAAACGAATATATCAATGAGAAACTCATCACAGGAGGATTCGTGTAATCAATTAGATCGTTGGTTTGAATGCTTCCTTCGATGAGATTGTTCATTTCAAAATATGAAGTATAAACATTAAGATTCGAGCTAAGCAAAGAACGAATATGCAACTTAGAATGTTTGATCTCCAAATGTAATGCATTGCCTTTTTCAACAATAAACTATATAAAATCATCTCACAACATGTCCTTTTCTCATGTGAGTGATGAAAGTGAACAAGTGTCAAATCCGGTTTTATCAATGTTATGCTCAGAATTAATTTCACCAAAATGATATGATTGTGGCGGAAAAGAGTAGGATGTTGTAGGTAAGATGTCAAGTCCATCAGAATCTAGGAATAGATCAGGATATAAAGAATAAAAGGAATCAGAAATAAGCAGATGAAAAGAATCTCTTGAACCATGATACTCAACAATGGTATTCTCAAGACAATTCGCTTCACTTGCTTTAAAACTCTTACTCTGTTTTGGTGACGAATTCCTCAACATAATATGATCATCTGGATTTGCCTTTTGTGTGATAGATGATTCAAAATTTATGTGACAAGCATCTAGTCTTTCCTGTGAACAAAGTGCATTTTGAGGATGAAGGTTTAAAGTTTCTTCTTCTAGTTGCGTAACTTCTTCTCTAATCAGTTTCATAGGAGTACTAGAACATTCAAGACGATTTTTGTCGCTTAAGTGTTCTTCAATGACTGATTTTAAATGTTGATTAGAGCATGAGTTACAAGAATGAGGGTATTCACCTTGAGCCATAAACGAATCATCTTCCATACTAGTCTTAGACTGAAAATACAATGATTCAAAGGAAAAACCAATTTGGTTGTCAATAAGAACCTGGTCAATAGATTCTACCTCCCTGGCTTGTTCAACATTATCGAAAGAATTTTTCTCTTCTTGCGAAGAAGATTGTTCTTGCAGTTGAGTGATAGGATTTGCAATTAGTTCTTCGTTCATGATTGAACATGACTGGATGGAAGGGATGGAAGAATCATAGAAGAGATTTAATGCCAATGACATGTCATCGAGATTAAATTTACAGAGGATATGATAGACTCTTGTCAAAAAGTCTTCTGAAGATGAATCGTCGTTGATTAACGAAGTATGAAATTCTTCACACAATTGATCGAAATCATAAATTTCAAAAGCATCTAGAAACTCATCTACAAATTGAAACCAATCAAAAATGTGACATGCTGGAAAGGATTCAAACTAATGTTTGATTCGACCTCTAAAAGTAAAAGCGAGCAGTCTGCATAAAACTCCTAAATCTGAGATGTCATGTTTGATGCATTTGCACCAAAACCTGTTAAGGTGGTCTTTAGCAGATATATTGCCTCCACCATCAAAGGTGAGTTTGGACAAGCGTGAGACTGTCTCGTTGGGAACATTGGGTAATGAGAAGTTGAAAGCATGTTCCAACACAGTGATTTGGGGATCCATGGGGAAATTGAATATATTTAAAATAAAGGCTCCTACAGGGCCAACTTGTCAGTCGGCCCTCCTTCTAGCGCCATTTGTTGATGGGCGAAAATGAACGCTTGTCAACTGGAGGCGTGGGTCAGGTTCGGGGTTGTCTAAATAACCCAAGCCATTTGGGATGATCCACACCGATGGGTTTAGCGGCTCCGTTGTCCGATCTAAGTCTTAAGAAAACGAAAGAAAACTAAAACTAAAGGAACTAATCTAAATGAAAAAAGAAACTACAACAGACTATATACAAATCTGAAATGTATATATATATAGTTTACTAACTAATACTAAAGAGCAATTGTCCTACTTATTAAATGTTCAGCTTATCAACAGAATTAGATCTCAATTATTTACAGTACTTACAGAATACAAATTTTGATCTAAATTTGCAAAAATCATTGATAAAATGCCTTATGGCAGCGAAATCATTATTTTTGATTTTTATAATTTTTGTGAAAAAAAAGAATCAAATGAAAACTATCTAAACTGAGCAATTAAAATAATAATCTGTACTATAAAACTGAACTATATATCTAACTACACTACTGAGAATTCTCAAATTGATTAACTATCAAATTGCAAATAACAATCTAACCTAAAGTAACACTTCCTATTTGTCCTGTGCTCAGTACTTGATTTAGTTGTTCAGTGGGAGGAAACCCGCACCAAATTCTCCACAAGCTTCTTATAAACAGGAAGCAACAGTGCTCTTTGAATACAGATGACAAAACAAACAAGACATAAAATGACAACAATCTTATAATTTACAAACCATCACAATTAGATAAATCCCTGTGTGAAGGTTTGTACAGGACAGTTCATTTAATGAAGAAGATAAACCTTTACTCATTAAATTGAAACAGAGTAATTGATGTACTAAAAATGAGATACATAAGATATGGACAGAATTTAAATCACAATGCATTAACCTGTAATAAGTCTTGATATCTAAAGTAGTCAATGACTTAATCACAAATTAAAATGCACACAACTTGAACGAAAGTATGATAAATTGAAAGCTAAAGCTGTTACAAAAGATCTACTTCCATTCGAGTCTGTATCATCATAAATCCATAGTCTTTGTTCTCCCAACAGTCATGGGTTCATTACAAAAATTAATGAGTATAAAAAGGCCACAGGGTAAAACATCCCTGTGGGAATTATCAAAAACAATTTACAAAAAATCTGGGAACAATCTCCCAAGTCTCTATTTCTGCCTATGACTAACAACTTAAAACAAAACTATATCACAAAAAGCATGTTCTAAACTGCTACAGCATGTCCAATTTGCGATTGAAATTCATAGGTACCTGTAGGTGGACAAGAATAAACAAGTTTAGATAATGTTTTATTGGTAAACTTAACAAAAATCTAAATTTTAAGACTAGCTACAGAATCTCACGATTCTGTAGCTGGTCTTATTTACAAACAAAATCGTTTTTAAATCAATCCAAAACTAACAGAAATATATTCGACGTATTTAAACAAATCTTTAATTACTAATTGAAACAAAGAAAATTATTCACGCCACAACAAACCAAAACTTTTATGCAAATTGAGAACAAACGAAATCGTAATTGGATCCATTTCAATCGAAACAGACTATAAACGAATATCAAACAAATCTTTGGTACGAATTCAATATAGATACAATACTTAACAGAATCATTTTTAAATCCAAAACTAACATAGTTGTTTTTTCGAATCAATAGATTACATTGTATTTATCAAACCAATCTTTGATATTAATGCATCGCATACACAAAAGACTATGCTAATTCAAACATGCAGAATCGTTTCAAAATCAAACCAAATAGAACTGAATCGAGCTAACTCAGAGCCGACACAATCCAAGAACAACAAAATCGTATTAATCCAGAACATAGCTATAATCTATTTTAGCAAACAAATCTTCAAAACAAAATAGTTTATACTAATCTAGAACAAAATCTTTTATACTAATTCAAATAAAAATGAAATCATTTCTGGAAATTCGAAGTAAACAAAACCGTTTCTGAATCTATTAAAACAAATAGAACCAGTTGAGAGCAAACATAATCAGGAATGCTAGTTCAAACCAAATCATTCAAAATTGATGTTGAAATAATCATACCTGGGTTGTAGTAAAATGTTTCATTCAGGATAGCTTTGAGTTGACAAAGGCCGTAGCTGCCTCAACATTTCTGAAGACAATTGAACCGGTGGTCTTTTGTTTATTCTCGTTGGCTTGTAGCCTATCATTCTCCTTTGACAACACAGTAACTTGTTCCTCTAATGATTTAATCTTAGATTGCAACAGGGGAACATCCATGGAGTAACGTTCAAGCCAGGAATTGCATTGAGTAGACGGTGATTGATCAGGCCTTGGCATTACAGGTGAGGGTTCTTTCAAGTTACTAGGGCTGTCACTGTGAAGCTTAATTCCCGGGAATTTATGGTCGTTCTTGAGGCACAGAGGTAGGTTGGAAACATAGTCATAGGGTTCCACAGAGCAGAGGCCATGAGAGTAAGGGAATTCCTCAGCCAAGAAGCGTTCAATCTCAGAGTCTGAATCCTCACTCAAGACGATAGGCTTTTGGTCAGTGCTCTGCTTGGGCTTATTCCGCGCACATCTCGATATCCATTGTGAATTTTTCTTTCCCTTACTATTGACACCGGTATCACCTTTGCCTTTCTTCCTTACAGGCCTCTTGATGGCCTTAGTATTGTCTTTAGCACACGGGTCAGCCATGGTATCAGGTAGGTCAATGTTGGGGCAATTCGAGGGTTTGACAGGGGGTAGAAGGGTGGGAGGTGGCACAACAGGCCCAACCAGAGTTTCAGTGACCACAACCTTGTTCACTTGGACAGTCTCGGAAGTGGCAAAGCCATTCCTTAATAGGAAGGCTTGCCAAAAGTCACCACTAAGCTTCAAATGATGAATGATAATGATTTTGATCAAGCAATGATGGAAAAGGCTGCTATCAGCCTTCTCACGCTTAAATCTTTTGGACATTTTAAATAGGCTGCGTAGGAGATAGTGAGGCATGTTCAGAGGGTAGTCTATAAAATTCATTAGAAAGTGAAGATGGTAAAGGAACACCAAACCATAATGGCCTTCACAAGTCACGAATTGCTTAACAATTTCTAATAGATCATGCCATCTGGTCTTGAGGGTAGTGACAGGCATACCTCTATCACAACTAACAATCTTCCTCGATGTGAATAGGAGCGACCACGACACCTCGTCCACTTTTGAATTCTTAAACCACCTTTGCCCTTTAGCTGGTAAGCCTGTAGCCTAGCTGAGGAATTCCTCATTTAGCTCGAGTTGTATGTCTCCAACCTTAGCCCTGCATCCGTCGAAGGTGAGGGAAAACTGTTGGGCTACCGCGAGGTTGAAACCCTCAAATTTTTGGATAAAACTCAACCAGCCATTATTCTCCAAATCCTCACGAGCATTGTCAAATAGCAGTAGAGTTTGGATACCATTAGGTTCTATGCGCACCACAGGTGCCATAGGAGAGAGCACACAGTGAGCCAGGTAAACGGACAAGGGTTTGGATAGGGTATACGCAGGACCGCAAGCTCAGGGATTTCCCCAAAACTACCAGAGGTAACCCGGGATACAAGGCAGACATTAATGCCTAAGTGTGCGAAGGTGGTGGAATGAAACAATCCACGTAGAACATTCATATCAAATTTACAATCAACGACGCTATGGTGATCACTATTGCAATGTGTTAAAAGCAATTCCATTCAAATAATTAATGAAAACTATGGTAAGTCGACCCAAATATTTGCACAAGCAATAGTGTTTGCATGGTTTAAAATCAAAACAATGTTTCGAATATAGCACCAAGGATTCGATCATAAAACATATGCTTTGTATGAAACCATTGAATTAAGGGTCTAATCACCATCATTAGAGTATCATCACAGTCTTATAAAAATGAAGTCATATTAACAACAAAAAAATGCCAAATGAGTAAAGGTTTTGGTGTCTTGCCAACTGTGTGACCATAATTGAATTGGAAATGCAATGAACACATAGACAAGAGTAACCATAATAATCCAGTGATGATTTTAATGCCATTGACGTGACTTCGAAATCAAAGTTTTTACGCTTGCAGTCGTGAAAACGAGAACAAAAGGCAGGTGTGTAAATGCGCAAGATAATAGTGTTGTTTTATTCAAAAGATTGCGATGAGAATCAAGGGTTCCAAAACACTTGTGTAGGCAGCTTATAAAGATAGGATAAAAATGCGAAATGGCTGCCAACAGGAATCCACCCTTACCTCAAGAGATAGAGTAGAGGATACAAGGAATTCCTCATTGATGGAGGTAGTTGTACCTAAATCCCCTCTAAGTGGTACAAAAAGTCTTCATGAAACTGATACCTCCGACTTAGATAAAAGATTAGTTCCCTCTATGAATCTTGATCTCTTGCCTTCTCACTTACAATTATTTTTTGTGGTTCTGTTTTAAAGGGGTGGTAAGAAGTTAAAAAGAAGAGGGGAAAAGAGGTAGAATTGAGAATTATTTCTTAAAGGGCTAGAAATTTCATGTACATTAATTATGTAATTTTACTCTTGTAAGTCCAATATGCACATGTACTATTGTATGTGCATTATGCTTTTATACTTAAATTTATTTTTGTTCCTTTAGCATTTAAAATTTTTTGTTTTCATTCTATACCACAATAGAAATTGTAATTTGATTTGGAAAAAATGTTAGCTTATTAATTTATTTATTTAGGTTGTTTTTTTAATATAAAAAACCAAGCATATCCTAATTTTAAACTTAAACCTTAGTGAAATTTTTAATTAAGTGTAAATTTATTAAGAAAAGGATTAAAAATTCTTAAATACAAAGAAATTCGTAGTTAAAATATACAATTTACTTATTTATTTAACTTTGACTTCTTTTTAAGATAAAACATAAAATTTTAAATTTTTTCTTTAGTATCAACATCTCTTCCACCTAAACTATAAAAATACATTTGTTGTCCATTTACATCTTTTCTTTCCTTACTATCAACACCTCTTCCACCTAAACTACAAAAAGACATATGTTGTCCATTTGCATCTTTTTTCTTTGGTCAATCTGCATCATTATTTGCATCTAATTGAGTCCTTTTTTAGTTTAATTGTGTCTTTTTGTGCATTCAACCACATTTTTTTTTTGTTCGAATGTGACTTGGTTTTATCCCTTTCTGCACGTAACAATGTCCTTTATAGTCTCTATTTTATGTTTTCTTGTGGATTTAATGGGAGAGTAGACATCATTTCCAAATGCCAAAACTATGTTTGAAGTGATTTATTCAACAATGTAATAGTACACATATAAATACATGAAGGTGTATCTCAAGATATGCATACTGTTAACACAAGGATCTGCAGACTGTTTCTTAAAAATCGGATAGAAATTGAGGTTTACCCTCAATTTCATTATGGTGTAAATCATGTGGAATTCTACCCATGATTTCCACAGGGAAAACAAAAAGATTGGAGGCCTAAGCATCTCAAGCACCCTCTCTCCACCTATCACATCTCCCTTCCCGATACCTCCTCTCACCTCCCGACACCTGTCCCACTCACATTCCAATATCTCTTACACGTCACCTCCTCCCCTCCTATCACACCTCCCTCGTTCCTCTGCCACCTCTACCTTTCCATTGCTACCACGACCTCGTCCCAGCCTCCGCTCCCCCTAATCGCTTCCTTCCACATGACCATCTCTCACTCATTGGGCCATGCAAGTTTTTGACAAGCACCTCACTCCACATCACCCCTACGCATACACTATCAGATTGCCACCTGAAAATCTCGCATTGGTCACAGACAAAGACCATTCATGGCCTCGAGGCATCAAAATGGACTCGCAGAAGTCATTGGCACCGCCTAACAATAGTTATGGATGTCACGCCCAGTCCTAATCCCAATGAAGATAGTTATTGAAGAGTGTGGGCAGCAGTTGAGACCTCGCCTCATCCCATAAATGGAAAACATTGTAGAGAGTAGCCATGAAGGGGAACTTATGATTCGAAGCTTCCTTATGGGTAATTTTTCCTATAAAGAACATAACTATGCTTCGCTCGCATATGACATCATGATGTCTGCACAACCTGATAGAGTGGGCATCGACTGAAGGCTTTGAAGGCAGTGATCTAATCACATTCTTGGTGGTTGCAGCATTTTAGTATATATAGGCAGTTTTGATATTTTGTTATAGTCGAATGGTTGAGCTAGGCTCCCTGCTATTGTAATATTTTGATTAAGAACAACTGGTTCTCTGGTTATGTATTTATTTTTTGAGACATTTTGATTAATCTAAGTCATCTTTCTTACTCCATATTATTTTCCTCTGATACTGAGAGAGTTCATGTTTGATTGATTCACATGGATTGTTGTAACTGTATTATGATAAATGTTTGATTATAGTACTGTTATGATCTCTTTCAGCTTCCTTGAAATTTGAATCCAAGAGGACCTTGTGTTTAAGTGTTTCCTCCTTGGGATGTTGGAAAATATGATGTTCATAGCAGACCTATACACCTTTCTCACTAAATCTTCCTCCTACTCACCCTTACTCCAACTTATTGACTGAAGTTGATTCAAGACCTCAATGGTTGGTGCATGCTAGTCCAAATTTCTGAGTTAGAATGTTATTATTATTGAGTTTTCTCCAGTTGACCACTCAAAACTCAATTAAATGTGACATATAAACTGATGGGTATTGGGCTTACCTTCAATGCAATATGAAGGTGACTTCTAGTGCTAACATTTCTCATGTCGTTGCCGGGGAACGAATTGAAGACATTTCCATGGGATAGAATGAAAAAGAAACTCTGATTCTGAAGGTGCATCAGATATCAGTACCATTGAAGATTTGCACCTGGTGACTCCACTGTTTCAGATCTAGCTCCTAAAGGCAGACATACGAGGTCCACTTCACTGCTGCCTCTAGCAACGTCTAAAGCTGACCCAGAGGAAATTATCAGAAAGGGAAAGATCGCTAAAAAAAGTACCTCTACTGTTGTACCAAGTTTTTCTTATAATTTTCATAATCCCTCTTTACAAACTCCAATAACTGTTTCTGATTCTCCTATTATACAAACTGTTGGAGTTTCAAGAAATTTAAGTTTTGGGAGTTTTCCTGCTAATTTCTTCCCTCCTATTCTTGGTTTGGAAGGAGAGAGATTTGACACCCCTTTCTCCCCCAAATATATGAAGTGGAAGGAGATATCTTTGAACTTAGAATAATTTCCTACTCCTCCTCATATTAGAGTTGTTACAGTTGCAGAATGGGATACTTCTGTTCCCTCAAGCCCCTTGTCTTCACCTCCCAGGAACATTGTCCCAGTTTCACATAGCCCAACTCCATCCCCTCCAGGTTCTCCTCCCTTTCACATACAAATGGAAAGAGCTAATCCCCACAAAACTAGAATGGAAGATATAGTAGCTTATAGGCATGCCCCTCTTTTCCTGCTGCAACCTATGATTGCTCTGGCAACGGATGGCTACCTTATGCAGTTGTCGAAGTTCATAGGTGAGGGAGACAAAACTGCATAAGAACATCTTGAAGCCTTTTTTAGTTATACAGAAAACCATACCATTGAGAATGAAGATGTATGGATGAGGATTTTTGTTCATATCCTTGATGGTGAGGCTAGAAAGTGGTTTAAGGCTTTGCCCCCTAGATCTATTGCCAAGATTGAGGCTTTAGATGATGCTTTTCTAAGGTAGTGGGGGGACCAAAAGGAATTTTTGTATTATATCATAGAATTTGGATCCCTAAAGAGGAAAGAAGGAGAGTCTGTCTTTGTTTTCTCTCAAATATTCAACAAAATGTACAATAAAATCCCTCCTGAGATAAAGCCTACATAGACCTCTGCCAAAATCACCTATGCCAGTGATTTTGACCCTGATTTTTTCCTTTTACTGAGAGAAAGTAGATTTGCCTCCTTAACTCATATGCAAGATGTAGCCATGGAGGTAGAATCTAACATAGTGGCATCTGATCAACTTAGAGGGAAATATGATAAGGACAGGAGAAAGAGTAGAACTTAAGCCTCAACCTTTGATTCCTCTATTGTCCACCCCCAAGTTGATGAACTTACCAAATTAGTAAAATCTCTTTCCGCTGAGATGGAAAAGTTAAATTTTGAGGGAAAAAAGACCTATAGAAATACACAAAATGCTGATAACAGAGGTGGTTTCAGAAGACCTAATAATGCTCCTCAAACTCTTACAAGAGATCCCAGAAACAGAGAAAGGGATGACCAAAAGATCCAAACTCCCTTACAAAACAACCTTTTGGCTGACGAGGAAGGAGAAGATGAAGAAGATGATCCTGAGATCCATTGCTTGGGTGACACCCCTCCATCCCCTCACTTAACCCAACCTACATATGGGAAGTCCTTAATGGATAATCAAATAAATGAATTAAGTAAGGGAGAGAAGGCAAAAGATAATCCTAGTAGATATGATATGAGATCTAAAAAGAAAGGGGAAAAGACTAATTCTTTTGATCAGCCCACAAAAACAGAAAAATCTGCCAAGGCTTTGATAGTTGGCAACAAAGAGAAATTTGCTCAAAGCCCCCTAGTTTTGGTTGAGGATCCTATCCCAGAAGTCAAGGAGATTTTGAAATCTCCACCTTCCTTCAGTTATGAAAATGAGATCCAAAAAATCAAAATCCCTGTGCCATTTTCAAAACTGATAAAAGATGAAGAAGTGAAAAAATATCTTTCCAAAATGTTGTTGTCCAATTCCTACTCAAATACCACTGACTCAGTTAATCTTCGGGATGAAAATCCAGCAGTCATCTTAGGTCCTTTGATAGAAGATAGAGATGATTCATACCCTCCCTTCTATACATCACTAAACATACATGATAAGGTGCTTCATAATTGTTTGATGGACTCAGGGGAATCTCACAATCTCATGCCCAAAGCAGTCATGGATGAACTTGTATTAGAAATCACAAAATCCTACCATGACTTATATTCTTTTGACTCCAAGAAAGTAAAGTGTCTTGGGGTCATCAAAGATCTAGTTGTGACCTTGTTTCAGTTTCCCATGAAAAGTGTGGTCATGGACATTGTAGTCGCTGATGTTCCCCCCAAGTTTGGTATGTTATTGTCAAGATCTTAGATAAAAAAAACTTGGGGGAACTTTGCAGATGGACCTCACATATGCCAACATTCCTTTGTTTGGCGGTGAGCATAGAATACTTTACAAGGAAGATCAGTTGGCCTACATCATTACTGATGAAACAGACCCCACCAACCATCCTATTTTTTCTATTGACACTGATTTGGGATCCAGCCTATTGAAGCTCACTAATACTCCTGAAACCTCCTCTTAAAATCAGAAAAAAATCCATTACTCTTTGTGAAATCCATCCTCCAACTACCTCTGTTTGGAAGATGTTCTTTGATGGAGCCTCTTCTAAGGAAGGCGCTGGTGCTAGAGTGGTCTTTGTTTCACCTTGTCAAGAGACTATACCTTTGTCCTACAAGCTAGAATTTGAAGCTACAAATAATGTGTCAAAGTATGAAGCTCTTGTTTTGGGTTTAAGGGCTGCAAAAGACATGGGGATTTACGAGCTATCAGTATTTGGGGATGCATAACTAATTGTTCATCATATCAAAAATATTTATCAAGCCAAGCACCCTAGGTTGAAGACTTACAGAAATGAAGTATGGGACCTAGTTGACAATTTCTTCCTAGCTTTTAGCATTTCATTTATTCCAAGAGAGGAGAATACCATGGCTGATTCTTTGGTTGTTTCAGTGAGCCATTTCAAAGTCCCATTTCCACCTAAACTCAAGTATGATGTAGGGGTGAAATATAGACCCTCTGTACCTGACAATATCAAGCATTGGAAGGTGTTTGAGGATGATAATGAAATAAAAAAGTTTCTTGAGTCTGTTGATGAGTTCTCTACATTACATATTGATCAGGATCATGATTATGAAAGTAGCCCTCATGCTGATGTATTTTTAAATAAAATTGCTAATCATCATATTGTTCAGCTGCCTAGCAACCACATTCTGTAGGGACTAGTTCCTTTTGAAAGAATGTTTGATGGGAATGATGTGGCAGTAAATTTTAGAGGTTCAGCTAATGATGCTGAAGTATCTGAGTACAATATTGGTACAGAGAAGGATCCCAAATTTGTTAAGTTGTCAAGCAGCTTGTCAAGAGAGAAAAGGGTCGAATATGATGAGTTGTTAAAGGATTTTTCTGATGTGTTTTCCTGGACATATGAAGATCTCAGGACATATGAAACAAGTATCATTGAGAACAAGATCCCATTGAAGGAAGAGTCCAAACCATTTAGGCAGAAGTTGAGACAAATAAATACTATGTTGCTTCCCATTATGGAGAAGGAGGTTAAAAAGATTTTGGATGCCCAGATTATGATTCCTTTGAGGTACTCTGAATGGGTGGCCAACTTGGTCCCAGTAAGAAAGAAGAATGGAGAAATCAAACTTTGTGTGGATTTCTGAAATCTGAATAGAAGCTCTAAAAAAGATAATTACCCCTTGCCCAAGATGGAACACATATTACAATGGGTGACATGGGCATCCAAGATGTCTATGATTGATGGATTTTCTGGCTACAATCAAGTCTCTGTCTTACCTGAAGACAGAGAGGAGACAACCTTCACCACTCCTTCGGGTACAGTCATGTACGCTAAGATGCCCTTTGGATTGATGAACACAGGAGCAACTTTTCAGCGAGCCATGAACATAGCTTTTATTGGAGAAAAGGACAAGTTTGTGGTCATTTATTTGGATGACATAATTGTGATCTCACAATCTGATAAAGAAAATTATGATCATATGAAAAGAGTCTTTTTGAAATGCAGAAAATTTGGTCTCTCTTTAAATCCCAATAAGTCATTATTTTCCATAATGAGAGGAAATTGTTGGGGCACATTGTGTCAACTGAGGGGGTAAAGATTGATCCAAACAAGGTAGAAGCTATCCAAGCTTTGTCGCTCCCTAGATCCAAGAAAGAAGTGCAGTCTTTTTTGGGGAAAATTAATTTTCTGAGAAGGTTTGTTTCAAATTTTGCTGAGTTGGTAAAGTTTATCACAACCATGTTGAGGAAAGGAAATTAAATCAAATGGACCACTGAATCTCGTAACTCTTTTGACCAAATAAAGAAGGCCTTGACTAAAGCACCTGTGCTCATCAGTCTTGACTACTCCAAGGAGTTTCTGATTTTTTCTTTTGCTTCATTTAACACAATAGAAGTTGTTTTATTGCAAAAAAACCCTGAGGGGTTAGAGAAGCCCATTTCCGTTTTCAGTAGGGCACTGAGAGATGCTGAAATAAAGTATGAAATCATGGAAAAATAGGCCTATGCTTTGGTTAAAGATCTCAAAGATTTCGGAGTTTATGTGCTACATTCAAAATTCATTGCATATGTCCCTTCAGCTTATGTAAAGGAGATCCTCATTCAGCTGGACATAGACGGAAGAAGGAGCAAGTGGATTGCCAAAATCCTTGAATTTGATCTTGAAATAAAGCCTACCAAATTGGTTAAAGGTTAAGGTTTAGCCAGGTTGCTGGATGAATCTAATTATAAAGCCTTGGGGGTAAATTTCATCAACAATTGTTCATAGGATCAACAAGCTGAGTTCTTTGATGAAGATCCTAAAGTCACACCCCCATTGGCAAGATGCACTTGGTACAGAGACATTATATTTTTCCTACAGAAGTTACAGCCTCCTGATGGCATGGGAAAGAGAAAGGTAAGAGATTTGAAGCTCAAATCAATTAAATATTGTCTGATTGATCAAGTTTTATTGTGGAAAGACCCTTTAGGAGTGATTTTGAGATGTCTAGACCCATAGGAAGCCCAAAGGATTATGTATGATTTTCATGATAGTTTATGTGGAGGCATCATTTCTGGAGAACCATAGCCTACAAGATTCTCAGGGCTGGGTATTTTTGGCCTAGTCTCTTCACTAATGTCTGTGTAAAGTGTCAAAAATTCTCTGGAAAGCAACAACTCAAGTTTTTTCCATTAAATCATGTGGTAGCTTCAGGACCCTTTCAACAGTGGGGCCTAAATTTTATGGGGGAAATTCACCTTGCTTCAAGTGGTCAGCATAGGTGGATCTTGACTGCCACATAATACTTTACTAAGTGGATAGAAGCTATCCCGACAAGAAATGCTTCCCACAAATTAATCATTAGTTTTCTTGAGGATATTGTGGCGAGATTTGGTTGTCCAAACAGAATTGTCACTGATAATGCTTCAACTTTTAAGGATGAACCACTGATTAAGTTTTGTGAAAATTTTGGAATCAGATTGATTCAATCTACTCCTTACTATCCCCAAGGGAATGGACTGACATAGTCCTCTAACAAGAACCTTTTTAATATCATCAAAAGACTGTTAGAGGACAATAAGAAAGCATGTGATTCAAAGATTAAATTTTCTCTATGGGCTGACCGAGTGACAACAAAGAGATCTCTTGGTGTCTCTCCTTTCCAATTTGTGTATGGAGTTGAGGCCATCTTTCCTTCTCAGCTCACCATGCCTGTGGAAAAATTCTTCCAAGACTACCAGGGAGAACCAGATGATATGATTAGAAGAATACAACAACTGGTAGAAGTGCAACAAACTAGGGAGCAACTACTGGACAAAGCAGATGACCATCAACATAAGATCAAACAGGCCTTTGACAAGAAGGTAAACAAAAAGGATTTCTAGCTAGGATATATAGTACTCAAGTGGGATGCACCTAAACAAGGTAAAGACAAGCATGATAAATTTGAGGCCTTATGGATCGCCCCTTCAAAATTTCTGAGATTTTTTCAAATAACACTTACAAGTTGCAGGATTTGGAGAATATTGAAGTTTTTGGTAAACCTGTACATGGGCATTTTCTGAAGAAGTTTTTTACTTAATCCATGAGTGGATTCCCATGTCATTGTAAATATCATTTTTCTTTTGTTTTTGATTTTTATAAGTGACTCCACAACCCAATACTAAGGCACTGAAACTACAAAAGGATTTCTTAGAGCCTCACAGGGAGGTCTCTATCCCCCATGGAGCCTGTATGTTAACACAAGGATTTGCAGACTGTTTCTTAAAAATCAGACAAAAATTGAGGTTTACCCTCAATTGCATTATGGTGTAAATCATGTGGCATTCTACCCATGATTTCCAGAGGGAAAATGAAAAGATTGGAGGCCTAAGTAGCTCAAGCACCCTCTCTCCACCTATCACATTTCCCTTCCTGATGCCTCTTCTCACCTCTCGAAACTTGTCCCACTCACATTCCAATCTCCCTTACACATCACCTCCTCCCCGCCTATCACACCTCCCTCGTTCCTCTGCCACCTTTGCCTTTCCCTTGCTACTGCAAACTCGTCCCAGCCTCCATTACCCCTAATCTCTTCCTTCCACATGGTCGTCGCTCACTCATTGGGCCATGTGAGTTTTCTCTAAGCACCTCGATCCACATCACCCCTACGAATACACTATCATATTTCCACCTGTAAAGCTCACATTGGTCACAGACAAAGACCATTCATGGCCTCGAGGCATCAGAATGGACTCGCATAAGTCATTGGCACCGTCTAAGAACAATTATGGGTGTCAGGCCCACTCCTAATCCCAATGAAGATAATTATTGAATATTGTGGGCAACAGTTAAGACCTTGCCTCATCCCATAAATGGAAAACGTTGCAAAGAGCAGCCATGAAGGCACACTTACGATCTGAAGCTTCCTTACGGGAAATTTTTCTTGTAAAGAACATAACTATGCCTCACTCGCATCTGACATCATGAGGTCTGTACAACCTGGCAGAGTGGGCGCCGACTGAAGGCTTTGAAGGAAGTGATCTGATCACATTCCTGGTGGTTGCAACATTTTAGTGTATATAGGCAATTTTTATATTTTGTTAAGGTTGAATGTTTGAGCTAGGCTCCCTACTATTGTAATATTTTGATTGAGAACAACTGTTTCTTTGGTTATGTATTTGTTTTTTGAGACATTTTGATTAATCTAAGTCATCTTTCTTACTCCATCTTATTTGCCTCTGATACTGAGAGAGTTCATGTT
The DNA here is from genome assembly GCA_009831015.1 of Picea engelmannii. NCBI lineage: Eukaryota > Viridiplantae > Streptophyta > Pinopsida > Pinales > Pinaceae > Picea > Picea engelmannii. Next base: position 610,946 of record ML791298.1, read on the forward strand.
TGATTGATTCACATGGATTGTTGTAATTGTATTATGATAAATGTTTGAGTATAGTACTGTTATGATCTCTTTCAACTTCCTTGAAATTCGAATCCAAGAGGACCTTGTGTTTAAGTTTTTCCTCCTTAGGATGCTAGAAAATCTGATGTTCATAGCAAACCTCTACACCTTTCTCACGAAATATTCCTCCTACTCACCCTTACTCCAACTTACTGACTAAATTTGATTCAAGACCTCAATGGATGGTGCATGCTAGTCCATATTTCTGAGTTAGAATGCTATTATTATTGAGTTTTTCCCATTTGACCACTCAAAACTCAATTACCTATGACATATAAACTGATGGGTATTGGGCTTACCTTCAATGCAATCTGAAGGTGACTTCTAGTGCTAACACACACTATCTTGTCACACTAAAAAATTCTTAAGAGAATATCTCAACCACACACTAACTTAGGAGCTACACTACTTAGAGAGAATCTCTCACATCCAACTAGATATTTAACAATCTCCCAAGACTTAGATTCAAAATACTACTCAAGTAGAGACAAAATCTACATTACAATTTGACCAATACAATAACAACCACAACCCACTTTTATAATCACGCATTGTTCTATAAGACAAGTAGGAGTTAATAAATACAACATCCCTATTAATGAGTGCTTTAATTAATCTCTATTAGGTTAATTCTTCACCAACATATTTCATAACCCAATGCATCAAATGCTCCACCAAGAATTGAAAAAAATATTCACAACAAAGTCTATACCCAGTCCAACCTAAGACTTGCATCATATACCTCGATCATGTAGACATAATCAAACTATAAATGACAATATACAAGAACAACCATCCACCATAATACATGGGCACCTAACCACAATGACTATTAGTCTAGTAGGAAGTCCTTCAAGTACATGGCTCATTAAACTTCTTGATGAACTCCTACTGAATGTATACAAAACTTTAGTTTTTTATGCCTACCACACCTACTAGAGTCTATAACCAACACAATCAACTCATATATAATTGAACCAACACATGATCGACTCCTAGTGTTAACAACTCCAGACCATAGGTTCTGCAATATAATAAACAAGTTATCCAAATCATTAGGGACACATGGAAAAGGGGTATGTATTCCTACCCAAGGCTTACATTGATACACCATTTATTTTTTACACATATAGATGTACATTCATATCGTTTACATATTGCATCTCATGGAGTCACCAGGTATAATATTTTATATTATTTCTTGCTTACCATTACGATATTCCTTTCAAGTATTGACTCTGAGTAGGATAGAAACTCAAAAACTTTCAATGACCATTAAATACTATCCTAGACTTGTTACAAATACTATGTGTGAATTCACATTTCTATATGGTCATTGTTTTTATTAAACACAACACATGAGATTTAACTTTTTTTCCATCACCATTTTATCTAAACTAGATCAATTACTGCCACCATAACTATCTTCATCATGATTTTCAACAAAACTCCAAAAGACATTCTATTGCATCTAGAACAGTATCATGTCCTCCCTATTGCAAATTCATCATTCCACTTCAAAATTAAATACGCCATTGACACTTGGCTTCTCCAGTGAGAACAATGTGTTTTCATTACATCTTTAGCTACTTCAATAACGCAAGAAACTCACTTTCAAAGTGTTCATTCTCTCTCATTCACTTTAAAGACTATCATCTTGAACAACATACCAACTAGGAACCAACCTTTGGGATGAATGTTGGTACCACACAAATTGACTAGAAACCTGTCCTATTATGGGGCCTAACATCAACCTAATAATAAGGATTAAATAATTAGCCATCCTATGAACATACCTCCATCTATAGAGACACCAACACTAGCACAATGTGGCATGGTATTCCATGGCATACAAAAAATGATATGGTAAAAGAAAGAATCCAAAAAAATATTAATATTCGTTGGAGGATTTAGCAAGAAAACAATGTGTTATTGCAAACCCTTTGATGCATCTATAAAGACACCAACAATTGCACAATGTGGCATGGTATTCCATGGCATACCAAAAAATGATATGATAAAAGAAAGACTCCAAAAAAATATTAATATCCATTGTAGGATTTAGCAAGAAAACAATATGTTATTGCAAACCCTTTGGTGCAGTGTGGGGAAGATAAGGAAATTTCCTCATCTTCCAAAGCCAACTGGATTTTCATCTCTTGAACACCAAGAAATTATTTATAAAATAATTTCTTGGTTTTCAATATTTTTCACATATAAATTGTCTACAATTTATTAGGGTTGATTGCACAACATCATATAACATATAATGCTAAGTTGAGATACATTCAAAAATGGATTTTCAAGTATACCTTTTCACTTATTTACAATGCTACATTGGTTAAACAACATAGGGATTTTCCAATTGATCAATGACACGATGAATCATTTGTATAACAAAAGTCGCTAATATAATCTATGTTCATGACATCAAAATTTGTATTACTAGGCAATTATTTTCTTTTCTTTTTCTTTTTATTTTTCAAGTTTTCAGGATGCAAAATATGATGCAATTGGGACAATCATCATATGATATCGTTTGTATCATATGTATGTATATTGTGTGTATGTATATTGTGACTTGTTTGATGTCACCAATAATATCACATATGTGTCATGGGTATGCTTATTTTTCCACAATTAAGTTGCATGTTGCATTGTGCTATGATTATAGCATTGCACTAAAATAAATTTTAGATTCCTATTTGTAATGAGGTATCCAATTAATTAATAGTTGATTAATTATAATTATTATTTTAATTAAATTATTATTGTTAATGATTAATTATTATTAATCATTTTTATTAGTTATTAATTATTAATCAATTAATGAAATAATTATAAGAATTTATGTTTTTTAATTATTATTTTAAGAATTATTCATTATTAATATTTTTAAATTGACAATTAATTATTATTATTTATTATTAATGAAATTTATTATATATATATATATATCAATTTGTTTTGTGTTTAGTATATTAACCATCATTAAAAATAATGAAATATATCCATGGAAATAAAATAAATATAACTAGAATTGGAAAATAACAATGATAAACAAATCTTTATTGATAATTAAAATTAGATGCAATGTTTACTTGCCTTTTCAAGGGGGTAACCTTCAACATGAGCAAAGCTTCAAATACAAGAATATTCACTTGGAAACCAACTACATAGCTTCTACTTCTATATATAGTTTCTAATTGACTGAAGCCCTAACCACCTAGTGGACCTCCATTACTAAGGCCTCAACCACTAACTAGTGGACCTTCTTTAATGAGACCACTTACATTTATTGATTTCACACACTACTACCTTGTGTTTTTTTTTTAATAAATATAGCCTTCAATACATTAAGTAACAAACTATTCCACTAACTAGGGGAGTTAGAGTGGGACCCTAACATGCCCTCTCCCTTATAAAGAAACCTTGTCCTCAAGGCCATAGATGAGAAAATAGGTGGAGAATTTGTGTTGGTTTCAATATAATATCTTTAGGTTGTGTATCCTTCCATTGGATAAAAAATTCCTAGATAGTGCAATGACAAAGACAACATTCATGTTTGTCTAAAACAACTTCACTCTGCAACCAAATGGAATCCTCCTCATCCAAATCTAGAAAGCTAGTTTCATCTATACAATTGGAACTGAGCACTTTCTTCAATCGGAACACACAAAATATTGAGTGATATTTTAATGGCTAGGTAGAGCCAATTTGTAATCCATTAGGTCTACATGTTTGAGTATAGTATAGGGTCCATAAAACTTAGGAGCTAATTTCTGTTTGGCATCTGCTAACCAATCTTGACGTACCACCTTCAACTAATTATAAACTAGGAAAGATAAGGAAAATATGGGCCCTTCCTCATCATACTTATTGGAGAGAGCATCAACCACCACATTTTCCTTTCCCTTCTTATAAATAATCTTATAGTCATAACCTAACATTTTTGTGACCCACTTTTGTTTCTCTGGGGAGTACAACCTTTGTTCAAATAAATATTTCAAGTTGTGATTGTTTGTGTTAATTAGGAAATGTGACCCCATCAAGTAAGGATGCCACATAGCAACTGCATGGAGAACAATCATTATTTTCTTCTCATAGGTGGATTTTCCCAAGTTTCTATTACATGATTTCTTATCGGTGAAGGTGAGTGGGCATCCCTCTTACATTAACATATTCCCAATCCCTTTTCTCAAGGAACCACATTCCAAAAAAGAGTCTTATTGAAGTCAGACAAGATGAGAACAAGTGTAGTTCACATCACATCTTTAAAATCCCAAAAACCCTATTCAACCTCCCCATTCCAACTAAAGGTATTCTTTTTTAGCAAGGTGGTGAGGGGAGAGAAAAGTTTATCATATTTATGGATAAACCTCCTATAGTAACCTATGAGGGTAAGAAAGTAATGCAAAATTTTGAGGGTCTTAGGACAAGGTCAATCTTTCATTTCCTCAATTTTATTAGGATTGACATGCATACCCTCCCCACTAACAATGTGTCCCAAATATTCTACTTTGAAAGCACCGAAAACACATTTAGAAAAATTTAAGAATAACTTGTGATTACGAAGGAGTTGTAAGACCTGATCCACATGTGCCACATGGGTCACCCAACTTTTGTTGTAGACTAATATATCATCAAAGTGTTGGGTATGTGTTATATTCTTTGCATGTGTGTTAGGGAGGCACGTCATATTTGACGATCCCATCACTTGTCTCTCTTTGTGGGAATGTGTGCTAGGAACTTTCCTAGGGGGGTCCCATGGGGGAGGATTTCCCCACTGGTTACGTGGAGTGTTCGAGGCAATGCCCTGAATTTTGTTTTGGCATTTTTTTCTATTTTAGCATCTTTCACTATTTTTAGTGGTTTTCTAAATTAATCTCGAATTAAGGTATTAGGGTTTTGGTAGCTACAAAATACCTAAAATATTTTTTGTATTATATTGCTAATTGTGAAATTAATACAATGAATATTTGAGAGGTGTGACACCAAGGAAGGATGGTTTTCTCCCGATTAAGGGTTTATAGTGTAAATCTTTGTGTACTATATGTGTGATCCATTGATTAATTTTGTTTTTGCTTAGAATCTATATGCATTGCTTTACTTCAAAGGTTTAAAACTTATATGTGGTATCAGAGCATGTTTTTGGCTTCAGGGGGATACCTTTGTTGTTGAGGGTTTAACTCAATCTTAATAGATCAAGTTTATCTTGGGTCTGTGATAAACCTGGGTTTAGTGAGAGCTTCATAGTAGTGATTTGTGTGTTGAAAGAGAATGGTGAGCAGTTCTAGAATCGATATTGAGAAGTTCAACGGTAAACACTTTGAGCTATGAAAGCTTAAGATGGAGGACCTTATTTTAGACAAAGAAAAATGGATTTTTGTGTATCCTCATACATGTCCTACTGGTACACAACCTACTGGTACACAAACTACTAGTACTCAATCTATTGGTATGTCGCAAGAAGATTGGGAGAAGCTGGATATAAGAGAAAGGAGTATGATTTGAATCTGCCTAGTTGATTCAATGTTATTGAATGCACTGGGAGAATCTACAACCAAGGAACTATAGGAAAAGTTGGGGAGTTTGTATCATTCAAAGTCCTTGGTAAATAAGTTGTTTCTTTGAAAGAATTTGTATCATCTTAGGATGGAAGATGGAGATTCTATGATAGAGCATCTAAATTCCTTCAATACTCTGGTAAGTCAACTTGGATCTATTAATATTATGCTAGAAGAAGAAGAAAAGTGTATTACTTTGTTATGTTCTTTTCCAGAGTCTTGGGATAATCTGGTTGTAGCAATTGGTAGTACCACTCAATCTTCATTGAAGTATGAGGATGTAATTTCATATTTGTTATCAAAAGAGATCAGGTGGAAAAACATGGATAGTCATAGCACATATTCTTTATTTGTAAGAGGTTATCCCAGTGATAGGGGTACAAATAAGTCTTACC
>ML791298.1:617041-637426 GCA_009831015.1 Picea engelmannii
CCGGGGGGGGGGGGATCTAAATCTAAAGGTAGGTCTAAATCCCCAAGAAAATATTTGAGGAAATTCTGGAAATGTGGTGAAGATGGGCATTATAAGAAAGATTGCAAGTCTAATAAAGTTGATAAAATAAAGGGGTCTGATGATGCCTCTTTCACAGAGGTGAAAACCTCCACAAAAGAAGGAGGTGATGTTAACCTGACATCTATAGGTACACATGTAGATCATGATGTATGGTTGATTGACTTAGGTGCATCATTTCATATGACTCCTCATAGGGAGTGGTTCAATGAATATGAAAAGTATGATGGTGGTGATGTCTTCCTAGGAGATGAATCGACAACCAAAATCATGGGAAGTGGAAGGGTTAAGATGTTGTTTAAATATGGAAGGATTAAAATTCTCCTTGGAGTTCTGCACATTCCATATCTAGCTAGGAGCCTAATATCTGTAAGTAAGTTGGATGATGCATGTGTGGATACTTTATTGGGAAAGGGCACTTGCAATATGGTCTGAGGAGAAATGGTTTTGGTGAGGGTAGTTCAATGTGGTACTCTATACAAGTTGTTGGGAAGAACTTATACTGGTGGGTGTAACAATTTTTTTGTCTCTGAGTAGAGAAATAAATAAGACAAGATCCATACTGTCCCTGGAAAGAATACCATTTTATGGCATCAAAGAATGGGACATATTGGAGAAAAGGGCCTTCAAACACTACATGGTAAAGGTATGGTTGAAGGTATGTCTAATTTCACCCTGAATTTTGATTTATATGAAAATTGCATATATGGTAAATAAAATAGAGTAAGATTCCCATCTGGTGCTACAAGAGCAAAGGAGATCTTAGAGTTGATACACAGTGATGTGTTTGGTCCTGTGCCTATTCCATCATTGGGTAAATCTGTGTATTATGTTTCATTTATAGATGAATTCTCAAGGAACACATGCATTTATTTTCTTAGGAAGAAATCTGAGGTATTTGATAAATTTAAGATTTTAAGGCTCTGGTAGAAAATAAGACATTGAATAAAATAAAGGTGTTGAGGACAGATAATGGTGGAGAATTATGTGGGAATGAATTCGAAGAGTTTTGTAAGAAGTTTGGTATAGAAAGGTAGAATACTACTCCATACACACCTCAACACAATGGGGTTGTAGAAAGGATGAACATGACGTTGATGGAAAAATAAAGGAGCATGCTCAGTTTTTCCGGGTTACGATAGGAATTATGGGCAGAGGCAATGGGTACTGCATGTTACCTAGTAAATAGATCACCCTCGTTAGAGTTGGTTGAAAAAAATCTGCATGAGGTATGGAATAGCAATAAACCCTCTCTTGAACATATCAAAGTGTTTGGTTGTGATGCTTATGTACATGTTCCAAAGGAAAATAAGAGTAAGATGGATAATAAAGCTGAAAAGTGTATCTTTATTGGATATAAAGATGGTATGAAAGGTTATAATATTTGGACCCTGGAAACTAAGAAGACTGTTTACAGTTAGGATGTTGCTTCTAGAGAGGTTAAAGATGTTCCCAAACAAGAATTCCTATAAAGGAAAGATGAACTTGATAAAATAGATTTTGAGATGGATGATGCAAAAACTGAATCAATGGAAAAAGATGAATAAGAAGAAGAACCTCATACTCTAGTATTGAGGAGATCAATGAGGGAAAGAAGGAAACCAAAAATGTATTGTCCACCTAATTTTCATGCTAATTTTTCTTTATCTATTACTGATGATGATCCCAAAAATGTCAGGGAAGCAGTGAATTCAAAGGATAGTAAACTCTGGAAGAAGGCCATGGTTGAGGAGATGAATACCTTGGATAAGACTGAGGCATGTGATCTAGTTGAGTTTCCAACTAAAAGAAAGGCCATTGGAAACAAATGGGTTTTTATTGAATATTTTTTCCTTTTGAACTAAATCTTTCCAAAACTAAATTCTTATAGTCTTTGTCAAATGAAGCATTGTGAAGAGTTAAGGATTATTCTTCATAGAATATTGGTTCTTGCGTTGTCATCTTCACTGCAATTTCTTTACTTTCTTGAATCCTTTGTTCTTCATCTGGAAACTCTATGTCTTCAATATTCACATCCAGTTCCATGTCCTCAAGGGAATCATCATCATTAGGTATGAGTTGACCCACTTCTTGTTGATTTACATGTCTTTTTATTTTACTATTTATTTTGATCTTATGAGGCCTTTCAAGATTATTTTTGGGAGGATCATGGTCATCTCCATCACCATAATTTTCAATTAAATATTTATTTTGTTCTTGAGTTACAATTTGAGGGTTCTAGTTCGGTGCACTGCTTATTTGAGAGATATTTTGAGACCTTTTGCTTCTTTCATTAACAATTGTTCCATGTTTTCTATGTTCTTCATTTGTTCTAACAACAATTTCAAGGTCTCCCACTGGAACTGCTTTAGGATTTTCGCCATCAACTTCTTCTTCTCCAAATAAATAATTATTTGTGTATAATACACTAAAACCAACATAAGTCATGTGATAAATGAAACATTGATTATGGTTGAACCCTTTTATTTTATTTTCCAACTTTAAATTATATTTGTCAAACTAGATAGCATATTCATCATTTTTTGAAGCATTTTTTAATGTAATTTTTCCAATTTTCCATGGAAAAGAAATGAACAACTTTTTCTTTCTCTCATAAAATAAACATGCCCAAAACATGTACTCTCTACAAACCTCTATTACAAACATTTTTTCTGGAACATAAAATGGAAGATAAATTGGGGCTTATCGAGAACAGTAAACTCTAATGATGCTGTAATTTTCATTTTCCTCAAAACTTCACCTTTTATCTAAAAAGGTTGTCGCACCCAATGATAATATCAAAGTACCATTTCCAAATATAAGTTTCTTGAAAGAAGAAACAAACACATCATAGACTTCAGAAAAATGGTACATTTCCTTCTTCTTCCACATAGTAGGGTACCATGTATGAACAAGGTCTAAATTGAAGTTAACCTGTTTTGGTAAACACAAACGTTCGAATACATGAAAATATGTGATGAAAAATATTAAGTATGCATACCTAAATAACTTCATGTTCATCCTAAAATTTGATAATTGGAGTGATATTTCAGAAGAGATAATTTTTGACCATTCGAAAATAACTTTTTCTTGGACATAAAAATATAAATATAAAGAGCCAAATGAGGAACTGTAGCAGTTGACTCTTGTGCAAGAACCCTAGCTAGAAGCCACACCATTTCCTAATATTTTTTTCTTAATTGAATTACCCATATAATTGATAAATCCTTTGGCATTGTCGTCGAGTCTTCTAGATATTGCGGCAACAATTCCTTACCACCATTTCTATTCTTCATGAATTCTTTAGCTTCATCAACTTTGAATGTCATTTTCGGATTAGGTAGATTCAATATGTTTTTGAAGGTTGATGGACCAAGGGAAATTGAGAATTGTACTTGCAATTGAATGATTCTTTTATTCTTTTCGTATTTATCTATATATGATGAAATGAGCTCTATAGCATCAAAAAAATTTGGGATACACCCTACCTTAGCAATCCCTAATATCCAAATATCATTAATGTTTCTTTACTGAGGAGAAAATGTAGAATACTACTTATAAGCTCTTGACCAGTGATATTTTGGATCTTCTCATACAAATGTATTCATAGTATCTCCACAAAAACTCTCTTTCCTTCTGACCATCGTGCATAAAGAGTTGGCGATTTAGAAAAGAAATTGTTTTTACATTATAAACATGTTAATATCAAAGAATTTTTGTTTACATTATTAACCTTGAATCTCTTATTTCGAAATAATGATTAAGGATAAATTAATTTGAATTTATTGAGGATGGTCTCGATAAAATCACCATTAAATACGACCTTTGATACTTAACCACTTGTTACTTTCCATAAGATTTAGCATTTAATGTTACTCGAGGAATGTTACAAGAAGAATAAGTATTCACCATGGAGTGGCAGAGAAATATAAAGTGATTGTGGAAAAAGACCAAATCCCGTGGACCCGCGGTAGAATTTCATAAAATGACTAAGTACCCAAAAGAGAACAGATAGTCAAAAAGAAAAAGGTTTCAAAATACTTATGACAACATCTTTGCTTCCACATTGAAAATTTAAAATGGCTAAGTGTTAGAGTATTGAGAGGGAATTGAAGTCTCGAAAACAACTAAGTATCGTGAAGCGGACGGATGGAGTTTTGGAAAAATATGAATGAGTAATCAACCCATGGTGAAGAAAAATATTCTAAGCATAGTATAAAATGAGGGTGGTGGAAGATTGATGTGCGATTTGGTGACAATGAAAAATTAGACTTACAAGACAATATACGCAACCACGTGAAATGCTTCAAGAAAATTCTAAGATTATTGGTGCACTTTGATTATGGCAGAACAAAATGGTGCACTTTGGGGACAATGACAGTTATAACAAGACTCATGAACCCACCATAAAATTGAATTTTTTTCTAAGTATAGGAGCATGATATATAAGAGAGAGAGAGAGAGACTTGTGACTTAACATATTTTAGGATCAATAGGAGGACTTGGATATATAGGCCATTGGTCAATGGGATTATGAACCGTCCGATCTATTGGACGAGCATGTTGTCCCAGGAGGGTGGGAGGCAGAAGAGAATGCCATGTCAACATCCCATGTCAGCGTGTCATGTTAACATGCCACATTAGCAAGGGAAGGTGTGTTAGAGAATTCCATGTGGTAGGTGACACGTGGAAGAAGACAATTGTCCTCCCGTGGAAGATACAAGATCAGTAAGAGAGATTAATGGTCAAACATTTCTAATTCTGAGGAGAATATCGAATTGTTGGTTTCGATCAATAAAGATAAGTTGATCTACTGGGAAGGCATGTTGTCTTAGGATGCGGTTGGTGGGAAAGCATCAATGTGGTGGGACCAACTTGTGCAAGTCAAGCACATTAATGAAAATAAGTTAACTTGGAGGAAATTCATAAAGTATGTCTAAAGGAAATATTTTTCCCTACGATATTATGACAAGAATATGAAATATTTCTTTGAAATAAAGCTTGGGAGTATGACCATGGATGAGTATGAGAGGGTATATCTACAAATGCTAAGGTATGTTGAATTTATCAAGGATGAGCAAGTCAAGATACAACAATTATTGAGTGGGATGCCTTCAATCGACAATGATAATATTTAGTATGATGAGACTAAGACATTATGGGAAGAAATAAGGAGATCCAAGTTCCTTTATGACTAGCATAAAGGAGGATCAATATTTTAGAGAGATTGGTTTGACAAGAAGAAAGGTGAGATGGAGTAGAGAAGGAAAGGATTTAATATACCTTTTCTTAGAAACAATTCATAGGGGAAGCCAACATGGAATGACTCCAAGATGTCAGAGACTTTGGGAAAAATTCCAAGACATCAACCCATTAAATTTTGGGGATGTGAGGGGGATCACATGTATAGAGATTTCCCTCATAGAAGAGAAAGGAGGATTGTGAAAAACATTCAGGAGACTGAAACAATGGAATATATGGGCAAAAGAATGTGAAGGATCTATGCATCCTTGGACAACAATAAAGTTGAATTTTAGTCTCACATTATTGAAGTGGAAATTAAGATCAATGATTAAACTATAGCCATTTTAATTGATTTAGGAGATATCCATAGTTATATAGATCCTAACCTAGTTGAAAGATTTCACTTACAAAGAAGAAATCATGGGAAATCTTAGTTAGTTCAACTAGCTACAGGAGGTAAGAGAAGAATCAATAAATTGGTTAAGGATTTTCCATTGGAAATGAATGGACTAAGCACAAAAAAAGAACTAAACATCATTCCATTAGGATATTAATACTTCCAAATTAGTATGGATTTGTTGGAAAAGAATCATGTTTTCCTATATTGCTACAACAAGGCCTTCACTTGTCTTGATGAAGAAGGAAACTTAATATCAATTTAGGGCATTCCAAGAGTAGTGACAATCATAGAAATTTCATTTAGACAAATGAAAATAAGTGTTAGGAAGGGATGCTTATGCAGCTCACATGGAAGAGGAAGCTAAGGATAAGGTGCCCAATTTGGAATATTTTGTAGTCCCAAGTGAGTTTGAATATGTCTTTGGATAAATACTAGGGTTACCACCTAAGAGGGATATAAAATTTTCCATTAACTCAATGTCAGGAGAAACTCCAGTATCCAAGACACCTTACAGGATGAGTACATAAGAGTTTAAGGAACCACAAATGCAACTCGAGGAGCTATTGAAGAAGGGGTACATAAACCCAATTGTTTCACCTTGGGGTTCTTCAATAATTTTTGTAAAGAAGAAGGATGGAACCTTATCGTTGATTTCAGGAAGTTGAATAAGGTAACTGTGAAGAAAAAGTATCCTTTTCCAAGGATAAATGTATGATATTTTTTATCAACTTAAATATGACAAGGTATTTTCAAAGATTGGCCTCAGGTTAGGCTACCATTAGGTAAGGATTACAAAGGAATACATCGAGAAGACAACCTTTAGAATAGGGTATGGACATTATGAATTTGTAGTGGTGCCATTTGGTTTGTCCTATGTGTTAGTGCTAGAAGTTGTTCTTAGACTGCTAAAGAACAAGCCCAACACATCTTAATATAAAAATACTTGATTCGGTTTTTGTGGATCAAGAAAAAGAAAACAAGGAAAGGAAAAGACAATAAGCTACTGTAAAATCAGTGATCATATGTTGGGCTATGAATTCAAGCAAACACCCTGCTCATTAAAAGCAATCAATCTGCATATCATATAAAAGGTTTATTGGATAGAGGAAGAGAAAAGATAACACAAAGAAGAAAATCCATAAGGCATATATCCTCTCAGCATAAATGAATTCAAGGTACTTGAATGTAAACAGTGACTAATAGGAAATATACATCAAATCCTTGGATACTCAAGAATCCATTAATCAGAGGCAACCATGATTCTCAAGGTGTACATTTCATTCAAGTAAGAAGACAAAGAAGAAAACAAAGAAAAACAATCTGATACCACAGATATCCTGAATTTCTAATAACATAAATGTTTACAAAAACATAAGCCCCTCAAGGTTACAATGATCACTTGCAAGGTGCCTCCCACAACTCTCTCATAATCCTCCTTGAAATTTCCCATCTTTCTGTCAGACCTATTGGGTCTCTTAAGTGAAAACCCCCATCTCAAAACACTCACCCCCACTTTTACCTTATAGTCCCTATTCACTATATTATAATTACATCAAAACCAACTCCCAAAGAAATGGGATCTTAAGATTACATAACATGCTAAATTAAGCATTTCGAATCAAAACATGAGTTTAATCCCTTGAAATTAGGATTCAAATCTAAACTTTGACACTTCGACTCTAATTGATGCCACCTCTTCTATTCTTCAGGAGATGAGGTTATCTTTGAGTACCAAACCACAACTGGCCCATTCCTTTCTCCTAAAATCATGAACTTGCTGTCATGTGTAAGATGTGTATGCCAAAAACATTCATCGATTTGGCACAAACATGTAATTGCTATATTTTTTTGTCTTCCGTTTTGCATTAGTTACCCTCAATCTTTGAATGCTAATTTGATGCCTTGAAAGCAGGGATACTCTGTCACTTGTTGTCAACTGATCCTTGCTTCTCTCCACATCATCAAAAATCAGGAAGGAGTCATGAATTCAAACCTTTGACTATGATGGCCAGTTCGTAGTGCCATTTTATAGTGCATTTGGTAGCCAATTCTATAGTGCCCTTTGTTAAACAACTCTGTAGATTCCGTAGCGCTTTCTGTGTAACAGCTCTGCAGATTCTGTAGCATTATTGTGAAATGGTAAACGTTTATAAACAGGGTCCTTTCCAGATACATCCGACGTGTAGGAATTATAGTTCCTTGTGGGATCCTCCTCCATGTGACTTGGATGCGTTTGATGGTATTTGCTAACTGTGTTGTGTGGCAGGTGCTTGACTTCATGGAATGGCTTGTCAATTGGTTAAATAATTGGAGATTGGGCCCATGGGCCGAATATTTTTTCTAAAATTAGCATTAACTCTGTATAAAAAATGCTCATATGCTAACTATTCCAATCGCATAAGATGACACCAATCTTGGCCACTTGGCACTATGAATGACCAAAGAAATATTGGCACTACGAAATCCAAAAGCGCTACCAAATCACCAATTTTAGAAACACTACAAATTATAAGAGAAAGAGTGCTGTGAAAACTCCTAATTCACCGATGCTGTGAAATGACCAAAATTGCTACTACAAATTCCTGTGCTAACACAATGCACCAATTGTATTCATGTGTTTGATGAATGTAATTTTTAGAAATTAATTAGATAATTTTGTCATTATTTTCTTGGATGACATACTTATTTACTATAATTCTAAAGAAGAACATGAGAAACACTTAAGGATGGTGCTACAGGTGCTAAGGGAGCATCAAATTTATGCAAAGTTGAGCAAGTGATCATATTATCGAAGGAATATCCAATATTTGGGTCACATCATCTCATAAGAGGGCATAATAGTGAACCTAGATAAGCTCAAGGAAGTATGAGAGTGGCCAGTCCCAAGGAATGTCATAGAAATCAGGTCATTCATGGGACTAGTACGATACTACAGGACATTTATAAAAGGGTTTCAAAGAATGCACATCCTATAACTTCTTTGCAGAAGAAGGGTGTGAATTTTGAATGAACTAAGTAATGTAAAAAAGGTTTTCTTCATTTGAAATATTTTTTGACAAGTGAACCTATGCTAAAGATTCTGGATCCAAATGAAGACTTTGTGGTGTGAACAAATGCTTGTAAAGAAGGATTGGGTGGTGTCCTTACCCATAATGGTCATGTTGTTTTCTATGATTCCAAAAAAATCAAGGATCATGAAAGGAACTATGTCACAAATGATTTAGAGGTTGCAACCATTATTCATGCCCTGAAGATGTGGAGTCACTACCTTATTGGTAAAAAATTTGAATTGAAAATATACCTCAGTGATCTAAAGTATATTCTTGAATAATACACTCTAAATGCCAAACAGGTAAGATGGATGGAATTCCTTATTGAATATGAATTTGATATAAATCATATCAAATGCAAGGAAAATAGAGTGGATGATGCACTCAACAGGAGAGTGCATGAGATGCATGTTTCATCCATAAGCATGTATGTTGCTGATTTAAAGTACAAAATTTTAGAAGCTTCCAAATCAATTCAGTTGTATGACCAAGTAAAGGAGGCATTACCGCAAGGTAAACTTCAACGTAAATTTCAGGATTATGCATTGGGAGAAGATGGAGTTCTTAGGTACAAAGGAAAAGTGTATGTGTCGGATTCACATGAGACAAAAAATATTGTGCTAAGAGATATGCCTTATGATTGGAACCTAGGATATCAAAAGACCATAACAACTATTAGAGGCCAATATTTTTGGCCAGGCATGAAGAAGGATGTGGCTGATTATATAGCCAAGTAGATGGAGTCTCATAAGGTAAAAGTTGATCTCAAACATCAAACTATATTGTTGCAAACATTGTCCATTCCTGAGTGGAAATGGGAAGTGGTGACAATGGATTTTATTTCCATGTTGTTGTCACATGAAATATTCAGGAGTCAAAATTTTTGACCTTAGTCCATGTAAGAGTCTTGGTGTCATGATAGTGTTCATCATCATGAAAGAAATAGGGGTCAACATTGGTCACACCCTTGGTCTTAAACCTATCATTATCATGTGTCTTGTCTCAAAGGGATGCACAAAAGGTTCCATTATGTCATTTTCAACCGTTTGAGGGTCAATTCAAGTGTCCAATCTACTTGTTGCAAACTCACATGAAAGTTTGAAGCATATCAAGAAGTACCTTATGCACTAATCTCTCATCATTGTACCTTGAAAACATGTCAAGAGATATCTCATTGTTTTCAGTGCATTCAATGCATCATGTTCTTCAATTTGGTTTCAATGAACAAGTCTAACAATTTGAATGAAGTGCGCTGCCATAGTTTTGAAATTTGGCACTGGGAACTGGCTATAGGAGATGAAAGAAGATTGGATGCTTTCAAATAAGTCATAGTCTAGTTCATGAGACACCAGCTGAAGTTATAGATACACTAGGTACCTCTTTCGTGATTGTGTGTCATTTGAGGGTTGATTAAACTGGATACTATTATATATTTTTCTACACTGCAAACTGTTACATATTACCTACGCTGAAAACTCTTTGCACCAATTAAATCCCATAGAATTGGTATCCTATACTCTGTCCATTTTAAATTTTGTTATACCAAAGGATAAATTTAGAGTTTCCTCTCACAACAATAACCTTATCCACTATATTACTGTGCATTGCAAATTGTGCACTGCAAACTGTGCATTGCAGACTGTGTGCTGCAAATTGTGCACTGTCGACTGTGCCTTATCGACCCTCTATTTTATGATAAATCAAAAATTTTTTAGTTGAGATTAGTCTAGGGTCAAATTTTTAAACAGTCAACTCATATGTTTCTCCTCAAACATGGAAAATCTTGCAAGTCTTTCATAAAAATCTAGTTCAATTCACATTGCAAACTTGCACTGCGACTTTAACCAACACACTGCAAACCCTATGTTTTACACAAAGATGCTTCAATTTCTTCTTATTTGAAGTTTTCATCCAATATTGGATTTATGTTCTTCTTTTCTCACCTCCTACTTGCAACCTGTTCATCCTCAAATTGTTGTTGTGCATATGATTATAACCAAAGTAATGATTTTGGGTCTTGAGCTGAGGTTACCATATTGATATGATTTCTCCAAGGTTACATCATGTTCCAAGAATTTTGTAGCAGGTTTTGGAAGGATTTCTTAGTTTGTTGTGCAAGTTTTAAAAGTCAAAATAAATTTTAAATGTAAAAAGGAACCTATAGGAATGTTCACAGTGCGTGTTGTCAAAGGTGTTGCGAACTAGTAATTTTGGGACAATTTGCAACGAATTGGTACACAACATAATCATGCTTTCATAATAAATTTTAAATGTCGATCTGGGTTCTTATGATATTTTTTTGGAGACGAATCCTAATATATTGGAATTTATGACAAAAAATCAGCCTAACCCAGTTCGTCATTTGGGAGAAAAGTTGAAATCATCATCTACTGGAAAGTTTGTAGCGAATCCTAAAATTGCGTCTCAAACTCTAACAGTTTGATAAATCTGAGTTGTAGGAGGGATTCCACCTATCTGATGGGGTTTGAATGATTTCATAGGAGGTAGTTGAACATGAGGGACATGTTTTCCATCACCAGATCAAGAAACTTGACCTGTTTCAAAAGCATTTATCACAATAGACAAGATCCAAAAAAATAGGAGCTAGGTGGATTTTTTGTTTCACCTTGTTGTAACAACTCCTAGAGAAAGGGAATCCAGTGCAACCACTTGGGATTCTACCTATTTAGAGTATGAAGTATTGATACACTATATATAGAAATGGTTTTGTTGAGGAAAGGGTTGGATTCATGATCCAAGATAGGAGAGAGCCAGAGGAGCAGTTTAGTTGCTCATTTGTAAGCCTGAGGGCCTGTTTGTAATAAGCATTTATTCCATTAAAGATTCATGAGAGTTGTTTATCAGATTGTATTTTTTGTTTTCCATTTCTCTTGTCATCCTCTTGCTTGAATATATTGCAGGTTTTGAGGATCAAGCTTCCATTGATTGATGGATTCATGAACAACAAAGGATATGTTGTAGCTTTCCCATTAAATCATTGTTTATTGTTTAAGAAATCTTTAATCTATTTGAAGAAAAGATCTATGTACAATGAATGTTCTTCCTTCTTGTCATATTCTCTATGCTTCCACCCATAATTATATAAAACATTTGTTTGGTATATAGTTTAATTGCCTTTGATCTATAGTATGTTATGACTCCATGCCCAATGGAATGCCTCTACAGAAAGTTTGTTGCCCTCTCCCTTTCTTACTCAGTCTTGTTGATACACTCAAGTAATTTTTTTTTTTAATCATTTGTATTCTGATGGGTACTGGGCTTGTTCTTAAAGAAGTCTAAGAAAAAATCCTGGTGCTAACATTTTTGGCGCCATTTATGTGGATGAAGTTGAAGATCTTCCCTGGGATGTATGACACATATTACTACCATTTCTTGATGGTGAGCAAGGATTGGTGACAACAATTTTTCACCATGGCGACTCCGCACATTTGAAAAAAATTGTTGGTGATTCAAATCAAGTTACAGGCATCCACTGAGGAACACGCTCGAACAAAAAATGGAAGGAAGACACATAATGTCCATGTATCAAGATATAAGTTTTCTTCAAGAGATCATATTCTTTTTTATCGGTTCTTTCCTATCCTTTCCTCATATATCAAGAGAATCATCATTTTCTTTGTTTACTCTGATGACCATAAGCCTACTAATGTATACCCCTCTTTGAAAGAATAAGGTTTGCATTCTTCTTACATAGTTGATGTTGACCCTAGTCCTTCATCTGAAACATATGAGAATAGTTTTTGTAGTCAAATCCTTCCTGAGTATTTGTATTCAAATCCTTCATTTGAAATCAATCCATTGAACCTCACTTTTATCCTACTGATGTCCAGCCCAGAAAAAGAGAAAAAAATTAAACCATTAAAAATGTCATCTACTCTTCATCCTTACCCTCCCAAGTTTTTAGAGTATTTGCCTCTTTTTGTTGGAGAAGATCCTATTATAGCTGAGAAGCATTTGGAAGATTTTCAAAATGTCATTGACAATTTGGAAATCATGCATGAGGATGTTGTTATGAGGTTATTTTCCAAATATTTGGTTGGAGATGTTGCTTTGTGGTTTAAAAATCTAGAGGTCGGTTCAATTGGTTCGTGGGATGAGTTATTTGGTGAATTTTCAAGGAACTGGGGAGAGAACAAATCTCTTGACCAGTACTTTGTTGTGTTTTATGATTTGAAAAGAGGGGAGGATGAAGATATTTCTATTTTCAACATGATATTTTATAGTTTTTATTACAACATGCCTTTAGATATCCGACCTCCTGAAGATTCTATTAGACTGTGTTATGTAACAAATCTTCATCCATATTTTTTTCTTTTTCTCCTAGAAAGGAGGTATATCACCTTGTAGCAAATGTTCATTGATGCTCAAGAGGTTAAGGAAAATATCAAAGCATGTGGAAATTTTTTAGATCAAATTAAGGATGATGAGTGGAATGCAGACATAGCTGACAATGAACATGAACAAGAAGGATGTCATGAGAAGGAGTTGGTAGAGAACCCTGTTGAGGAGAAAGATATTGTCTCTAATTTTGTTATTTATGATCTTCAAGAAGCCTTTTTTACCTGTATATGATGAGTACAATAACTATGATGAGACTGCTTTCCAAAAAACATCAGAAATATCCTTTCATCCAGAAAATGATTCTTTTCAATAGTCTTATAAAAGAATTCAACCCGTTTATGACATTTATGACCTCTATCATAGGGAAAATTGTGACTTAGATGGAGGTAAGTCATTTCCCTTATGATTTTCTTCATTTAGAATTTTGAATGAAAAATTTGAAGTTTCTTATAGGGCAGAAAGAGTTGAGCTGCAAAATCACACAATTGTTTTGGAACATAATGATAACATTATAAGTCAACAATAGCCTTTCCATGTTCTTAGTGATCCTATGGTTCTCTATATGGAGAATTTTTTTGAGGTTTAAATGCATGATAAGAAAAATAATTAGGCTGTTGCCATTTATTATGAGAATGATCTTGCATTTGAAAACTTAGAACAAGAAAAATCAGCATTTGAAGAAAATGATACAATGAAGAAAGAAGCTTGTATGTTACTCTACACTTGTGAACATGAAGGAACTATAGACACAGGTTGTCCTTTCCTTTTTATCGATCAATAAGTGGTATTCACACATATTCTTCAAGATCCCTTTTCATTTCTGTTGGAAACATCAGAGAAAGAGACCTTTATGAGTTGGCTAGAATCAGTCAGTGGAATTGGTTCTTCAAAGTGGATGAGTTTTTAGATTGGATTTAATTTTCAGTTTGAATTTCCATTAAGCAATATTATGCAAGGAATTCAATCAGTAGACAAGGTCCTTGTATGGATGCAATGGATTTTTTATTTCACCTGATCAAGCATCTCAAAGATCAGGTTAGAAGTAGGGGAATAAGCTCATCATACGAGCATTTTTGTTTATTTTAGTTTCTTGGTTTGTATTAGATCAACAATAAGACTCCATAGCCCAATGGACAAGGCAATGGAACTACAATGTTCTTGGAAGTTCACAGGGAGCATGCCATCCCTTGTGGAGCCAATGTTAGCGCATGAAATGTTTAGGAGTAAAAAATTATGACCTTAGTCCATGTAAGAGTCTTGGTGTCATGATAGTGTTCATCATCATGAAAGAAATATGGGTCAACATTGGTCACACTCTTGGTATTAAAATTATCATTATCATGTGTCTTGTCTCAAAGGGATGTACAAAAGGTTCGATTATGTCATTTTAAACCGTTTGAGGGTCAATTCAAATGTCCAATATACTTGCTACAAACTCGCATGAAATTTTGTAGTGTATCAAGAAGTACCTTATGCACTAATATCTCATCATTGTATCTTGAAAATGTGTCAAGATATATCTCATTGTTTTCAGTGCATTCAATGCATCATGTTCTTCAGTTTGGTTTCAAGGAACAATTCTAACAGTTTGAATGAATCACGTTGCCATGGTTTTGAAATTCGGCGCTGTGAACTGGTTGTAGAAGATGAAAAAAGATTGGATGATTTCAAATAAGTCCTATTCTAGTTCAAAGAAGTTTGGTGATTGTGTGTCATTTGAGGGTTGATTGAACTGGATACTGTAATATATTTTTCTACGCTGCAAACTGTTACATATTACCTGCACTGCAAAATCTTTGCACCAATCAAAGCCCACAACATTGGTATCCTAAACCCTGACCATTTTCAATTTTGTTATACCAAAGGAGAAATTTACAGTTTCCTCTTGTAACAGTAAATTTATCCACTATATTACTGTGTACTATAGATTGTGCACTATATACTGTGTGCTGCAAACTGTGCCCTGTAGACTGTGTGCTGCGAACCCTCTTTTTTCTGATAAATAAAACCTTTCTTAGTTGATATTTGTGTAGGGATGAGGTTTTAACCATTCAAATCATATGTTTCTCCTTAGACATGGAAAATATTGCAAGTATTTCATAAATATATAGTTCAATTCGCGCTGCAAACTGGTGCTGCGAACTTAACCAGCGGGTTGCAAACCCTCTGTTTTACACAGAGCTACTTCAATTCTTGCTTATCTGTAGTTTTCATCCAAGATTGGATTTATGTTCTTCTTTTCTCTTCTACTTGCATCTTGTTCATCCTCGAACTATTGTTGTTCATATGATTATAACTAGAGTAATGATTTTGGGTCTTGAGCTGAGGTTACCATATTCATATGATTTATCCAAGGTTAATTAATTTTCCAAGAAGTTTGTAGCAGGTTTTGGAAGGATTTCCCAGCTTGTTGTGCAAGTTTTAAAATTCAAAATAAATTTTAAATTTACAAAGGAACCTACAGGAAAGTTCACAGCGCGTGTTGTCAAAGGCGTTGCGAACTGGTAATTTTGGGATAGTTTGCAATGAATTAGTACACAACAGAGTCATGTTTTCATAATAACTTTTACATTCCGATATGGGTTCTTCTGAATTTTTTTTTGGAGATGCATCATAATATATTGGACTTGTTGAAAAAATCTCAGCCTGACCCAGGTCATCGTTTGGGAGAAACATTGAAATAATCATCTACATGAAAGTTTGTAGTGAATCCTAAAATTGCACTGCAAACTCTAACAGTTTGATAAATCCGAGTTGTAGGAGGGATGACACATGTATGAGGGGGTTCAAATGGTTTCCTAGGAGGTATTTGGACATGAGGGACATGTGTTCCATCACCAAATCAAGCAGCATGATCTGTTTCAAAAGGAATTTATCACAATAGACAAGTTCCAAAAAAATAAGAGCTATGTGGATTTTTTGTTTCACCTTGTTGTAACAGCTCCTAGAGAAAGGGAATCCAATGCAACCTCTTGGGATTTTACCTCTTTAGACTAGGAAGGATTGATACACTATAGATAGCAATGGTTTTATTGAGGAAAGGGTTGGATTCATGATCAAAGAGAGGAGAGAGATGGAGGAGCAATTTAGTTGCCCATTTGTAAGCCCGAGGCCCTGTTTGTAATCAACATTTATACCATTAAAGATTCATGAGAGTTGTTTATAATATTGTATTATTTGTTTTAAATTTCTCTTATCATCCTCTTGCTTGAATATATTGCAGGTTTTGAGGATCATAGCTACCATTGATTGATGGATTCATGAACAACAAAGGATCTTCTATAGCTTGCCCATTAAATCATTGTTTATTGTTTAAGAAATGTTTAATCTGTTTGCAGAAAGGATCTATGTACAATGGATTTCTTCCTTTTTTCATATTATCTATGCTTCTACCCATAATTATATAAAACCTTTATCTGGTATATAGTTTAATTTCCTTTGATCTATAGGATCTTATGACTCCATGCCCAATGGAATGCCTCTGCAAATAGTTTGTTTCCCTCTCCCTTTCTTGCTCAGTCTTGTCGATCCACTCAAGTATAAATTTGTTTTAATCATTTATATTATGATGGGTACTAGGCTTGTTCTTAAAGCAGTCTAAGAAAAAATCTTGGTGCTAACACAAGCTACCCAAGATAGTGAAAAAACATGATTCCATCATGGTGGTGGTGGATAAACTAACAAAGGAAACTCATTTTGTGCTAGTGAAGTTGGCACATAACACAAAAAATATTGCAGATATCTACATGAGATAAATTTCTAGGGTTCATGGTGTACCTAAGGTAATTGTGTTTGACAGATATCCTAAGTTTACCTCAAACTTTTACAAAGTATTATTCAACGGATTTGAGACAAATATGAACTTTAGTATAACATATCACCCTGAGACAGATGGGAAAACATAGATAATCAATCAGGTGATTGAGGATATTTTGAGGATGTATGTGATGGATAGGCCTTCCAAGTGGGAAGACTACCTCCATCTTGTGGAATTTGCTTACAACAATGTATATCAGGCTTCGATAAAGAAGAGTCCACTTGAAGTAATTTATGGAAGGAAGTGAATCACCCAAGCGATATGGTATAACCCAATAGATAGAGTAGTGGTTGGGCCTAATATGCCCAAGGAAATGGAAGAAGATATGGTCAAGATTAAGTAGAAATTGAAGACTTCTCCAGACAGGCAGAAAATCTATGATGATAAAGGGAAAATGCATAGATAATTTAAAGTGGGCGACCATGTGTTCTTGGAAGTGAAGGCCAAGAAAAGTTAATTAAAGTTGGGAAGCTATTAAAAATTGGAAGCACATTATTGTGGGCCATTTGAAATATTGGAAATGATTGGGCCTATTGCATATGATAACGTTACCTGCATCTATGCATGTGTATCATGTTTTCCATGTGTCATTTCTTAATAAATATGTTCCTGATGTTAATCATGTAATTGATTGGACTGTGATTTAGGTGGAGCAAGAAGGTGATTTTCAAGTTCATCTTGTGTGCATATTGGATAGGAAGGTCAAGTTGATTTAGAATCAAGCAATGGGAGTGGTAAAGTTCTAGTGGACCTGTTATGATCCCAAGGAAGCTACCTGGGAGCATGAAGACATCATGCAGGAAGAGTACCCACATATTTTTGGAGTTCTTGAAGAATATTTTGGAATGAACATTGTATACAATGTACCAAGGATAATGCATCAAATAAGGGGGAAGGGAATGTAAAACCCTCAAGTGGTGTAAAATCCCCACTATAATCCCCATTTTAATTAATACTTATGTAGATATAATGTGTGTCTATGGCCAAAGCAATGTAACATGCGAATTGAATTTCTATGTTTTAATAATAAAACATGATGCCAACTACCAAGGGAACATGGATAAGAGATGGGGTCTGAATTAATCCACAAGAGAGGGGAGTGTATAGGATAATGGAAAAGAGGGTCCAAGGGGGAAATACCCATGTATATTAATTCAACCCATTTTCCTAAATTTTCTATTTGTATATGAACCTTCCCATTTTTGATTGAGTGTTCCCAAAGCCAATCATTAAATACATGTAAGAGGGTGGGTGTGAGTGGTCACGTCCCAAATTTATGTTGATTAATTGGGTTGATTGTAATTGATGTCAACCATTGAATAAAGTCCGATAGCGAATTCCGGTAGCACAAAGGTTTGGGTAATGGACCCAAGTTTGTTTGATGCATAATGGTATGAGTTTTGATATATTTGTAGGTAAGACTATTATATATGGATAGTACATGTCATGCCATTTCTGGTGGTATGCAAAACGTCACATAACTCCTCATGATTTGAGAGTTATGGCCTTACGAAGTTGAAGGACCCTCATATGATTGGCTTGAAACCCCAAAAGGTCAAAGAAGTCAAAGTGACAAAGTCAAAGAGGATTATTTAAATAATAAAGTGAAGTGACATTGTCAACGAGGATTATTTAAATAATAAAGTCAAGTGAAAAGATCAAGGAGGATTATTTAAATAATAAAGTGAAGTGACAAAATCAAAGAGGATTATTTAAATAATAAAGTGAAGTGACAAAGTCAAGGAGGATTATTTAAATAATAAAGTAAATGGAGAAATTTCTAATTATGGAAAGTGGTTATAAGAAGGTTAACCCAAAAATAAGGAAAATGGGTTAAGTGGTCAAGTGTCTATTGGATACATGGATAAGTGGAAAATTGGGCAAAGTTGGACATAGGTGACTATGTGAACAAAGTGGCTATGTGGACAAAGTGGCCTAGAAGATGCTTCTAAGGAAGCTACATGGAGAGTATAAATAAAAGGAAAGGCTCTCTCATTTTAATCACACTTGAAAATATTGAATATATAAAGGTGACTGAGGTAACCAAAGGACATCTAAGCCAAATTTTAGAGGGAAGGTGAAGTAAAGAAGACCGAAATTCAAGGGAGGATAAATTATTTTGATGATGCTTTCTAAGGTATGTTATTTACAGGTCATCTCACCATTTTCGTAATAACTTTTTTTTCTAGAATGATTCAGACCCTGATATTGGGATCACATTGAGAAAACATATGCAAGTAGTTGTGGTACAAATTTCAGCTTGTGGTTCGTTGTATTTTTGGAGTTACACTCTGTGGAAAATAGGGTTTGTGGCTAGTCCTGAAACCAGTCTAAAACAAGTGTTTTGGGTAAAGACGTCATAACTTATTCATAACATATCCAAATTCGGTACGAAAAAATGTGTTGGTTAGATTACAGTATGTAGTATTCTGTGTACAATTTTCAGATCCATACAACATATATTTTGTGCAGGGCACACTCTACAAGTTCGCTCTCTAAAATAAGCCAGAATTCAACAAGGTATGCCATTTTTCCTATAACTCCTTTTCTGAGAGGTTCCAAGTAGTGACACCTAGAGGAATTGCATAAAACACATTGAAGAACATTGTGTACTATTTCCAGATCTTTATTCATTACAGGTAAATAGTTATGATTATTCCAAGTTAGGGTTGTTGACTAATCCAAAGCTAGTCATTTGAGACTAAAGTAAAGTTTGATGAAAATGCTAGTCTCTTGTTGTTAAAGTTAAGGAAGGTTTGCAGGTTGAGGTATAGGTTGGTGCATGGTTTATGCACTTGTTTATGGTACAATTTGATTACATGTTTTTTGGTACAGGTTGGTGCATGGTTGATGCACTTGTTTATGGTACAGGTTGATTATAGGTTGAGGTACAGGTTGATGGATGGTTGATACATGGTTCAGGTTATTGGTATAGGTTTTTTCATGTAGGTTTATTGGTATAGATTCACAATAGTATATCTCACAGTGATAGTGTGACAGTGGTTCCATTATTCTACCTATACGCCAGGGTGGTTGGATGGTGCAATGACAAGTGGTTGTAGCCACCTTCCGGTTATATCCGGAGAACATAGGGGGTTGTAGCCTACTTCTGGTTATAGCCAGAGAATTGGGGAGTTGGAGCTTCCCTTGGGTTGTACCCTGAGAAGCTAGGGGGTTGGAGCCTCCTTCTAGTTGCAGCTGGAAAAAAAAAGAAGTTTGTGCTTCCAATGAATGTAATTCTTCAAGTCATATATGAAAAATCATTTTGTTGTTTTCTCCCACTTTGGGTTTCCACATAAAAACACTGGTGTACTGTGTATGTGTATGATTGTTCATTTTTTCATTGTTTATTTACTCTGAAAATATTAGATGATAATTCTACATTGATATAACACTTACATCATATGGTTAAAAAGGATTAGATTTCTCTATTACTGATTCACCCCCCCCCCCCC
>ML791298.1:656407-699834 GCA_009831015.1 Picea engelmannii
AATGAAATTTATTCCCCTCTCTAAGTCTCCTTTTTACTCATAATTGTTAGATCAAAGACCAACTTTCCACTATAATCCTTGACAATTGTAACCAAAATAATCACATTTTCCATCACTCCTCACCCCTCTCCTTATCATTGGGGATTTGTACAATAGGACGGAACTCATCTTCTCATTAATAAACATTGTGGAGTCACCTTTGTCATAGGGAGTTTTCAAGAGAATGTTGAATGTTATGTATCTCCCCTTGATTACTCTAATTTACTCTTGAACATATCATATGAACAAAAATGAATTGCGTTATAGTATGTCCATTGAAATACCTATCAACTCTTTAAAGATAACAAAACCTATGAACTCATATTTATTGCAATACCCTTTCCATGTAATGATGTGATCAAGACATCCTACATAAATATCTTTATCGCTTAGTTGTACCTCACATCCAACCATTTCATATGGTTTCACTTTCTCTCTTCCACACATTCCAAATGATACCTTCTCATCCTTCTACCCAATAAAAAACAATGAAATTCTTTATAATATGCTCATTGCAATACTTATCAACTCTATAAAGATGACAAAAAATATGAACTCACCTCTTGCAATACCTCTTCCTTATAATGTTAAGACCCAACAAAACATAATACATAAATACCTTTCTCTCTCACTTTTACATCACATCAATCCATCTCATTCCATATGGTTGCACTATCCCTCTTTCAAAATCTCTAAATAATACATTCTCATCCTTCTACCTGGATCCACTCTCACTCTTCTATTCTCATTCTAAATCCCAAACCTCCCTAATGATTTTTAACTCAATATTGTTTTTTCTACCACACACCAATTAACAAAATACAGATATGATCTATTATACCTAGTTCGATAATTGCTTGCCCTTGTCCTCTCTCTGGATACAACAATGATAATTACAAGACTTTTACCATATAATGTTTTCACAATGTAGGATTTGCAAGAACTAGCACCCAACCACTACACTTTTGTATACAATAGTTCCTTCAGAAATTGTTCCTCACCATCTATAATATTTATGTCATTATTAGCTAACTTTTCTAGCAATTTAGAACTACATATATAGAGTTAGATTTACGACCATTTTTTCTTAAACAACACCACAACCTTATCATTCTATTGCTATGTCTATTTAGCCAGATATTGTCCACATCGACACTACACACCTCAGAGGGCTTCTCTAGTTAGAACTACATACCTATATCGGTAGATGTACAACCATTCTTTCTTAAACAACAACAACACCACAACGTTATCATTCTATTGCTACGTCTACTCAACGAGATATTTTCCACATAGACACTACACCTCAGATGGTATATCTAGTTATAATTACATACCTATATAGGTAGATGTACAACCATTATTTCTTAAACAACAACACTAAAGCCTTAGCATTCTACTGCTATGTCTACTCAACTAGATATTGTCCACAACAACACTACACCTCAGGTGGCTTCTCTAGTTCTCCATCCTTCAATGTAACTCAAACATGGCTATATAAATCCTCTTCATATGTATACTTCACCAGCTTGGATGCACACCACCACCAATGCTTATTTGTACCATAAAACACATTCCATATTCATTGTGCACATTAATCGTTGGAGCTTTCTTGTTTACACTCTAGGAGCAACACATCATATCAAGGACATGACATATTCAATGTATACTGATCACCTCGGCCCTACAACAAGTTCTTCACATCAACACACAAATAAGTATCAGTCCTAGATCACCACAAGCTCAGACTAGAACATCCTTACTATATTCAAATCCTATGCATTCTATTTTTCCACCATGTCTATCATGTCCTTGAAAAAGCACAGTTGTAAGAGATTGCAACAAAGTATACTCAGCCTTGTAGGATCATATCAATAGTTCATGCCATACCACCCTTTAATCTTTCCACCAAGTCTATCACCTAGAGTAGTGTGATCACCCTTCGTTTCAAAACATTGTGATCACACTAACTTGATTTGGTGTGAACTACCCTTTGAGTTAAACATTTTCATTTCTCTTCATTTATATGGTATCATGTAACTTCATTTCAATAGGGTGGGTTACCTTTACTTGAATAGGTGTAAGTGTCTTTGTTTAAACAAGTGCTCCATTGTTTTGATCTACCATTCTTTCAAAGCGTTACAACTTTTTTCGTGGGAACAACTTTGATTTCTTTCATTCATATGAGTGTGAGTAACCTTCATTTTTTTGGTAAGGGAATGACTCCCAACATCCAGCTTCTCAATATGGTATACCATATCTCATGTAGGTTTTTTTTTTTTAAACTTAAACGAAGCGTGGCAATATCGACGATAGTTCGTTGCAAGGATTTTTTTTTTTTTGAACAAGCATGGAAATAGTGATGAAAGTTCGTCGCAATTTGCAATGGTTTTGTGTCGCACATATAGCATCTGAATCATACGTTTTGTCTCTGCCATCAATTTTCATCGCTATTGCCACGATTTTGCGTCACAACTTTCCACAATTTTTTTTACCTTGGTATGGTTTTTCGTGCCTATTGCGATGAAGTTTCATCTCTATTGCCACGATTTATAAGGTAAACCTATCTTGATGGTGATGACACATGGAGGGATAATTTCTTCGTTGTTTTTACGAACACCTGGTTCGTGGATATAGCAACGAAAAAATAGTGACGAAAAATAGTCTTTGATTTCATGGAAATTGCGATGGATAAGTGTGGCAATAGCAATGAAAAACCATGGCAAATTTGGTCATATGTAATAGTGTGTGAAGCACTTCATAGTTTTTGGAAGAAAATTCTACATTAAAAGAGAAGATTGAAGAATGGGAAAGTTTGATTCTCGTGTGGACAAAGGATTACTTGTTGGTTACTCAAGTACAAGGAAAGAATACAAGTGTTACAACCTGAGATTGAACAAAGTTGTGGAAAGAATCAACATAACAAATGATGAAACATGTAGACAAGAATTAAAGGAAAAATAAAATAAATCAATGGAACAACTTTACGAAGAAGAAGAAGACAATGGAAAAGAAGTAGAAGGGGAAGATGAAGAGGATTCGACAAAAACAGAAGAGAAAGTTCAGCAAGTGCCTCCAAAGGCACCTAGTAGATGAGTATAGAACAATCATCCTTCAAATCAGATTATCAAAAAAAAATATGCAAGAGTTGAGACTAGAAGAAGAATCCATTCACCAGAATAAACACAGCTAGCACTCTCATCTATGATTGAACCAAACTGTTTTGAAGAGGCTAGTAAGGATGAATTTTGGAATAAGGGCAGGGATGAAGAATTTGATCAAATAGAGAAAAATGACACTTGGGAAATGGTTCCAAGACCAAAGGATAAGAATGTGATCGACACAAAGTGGGTATACATAAATAAAATGAATGAATATGGACATGTTACAAGGAACAAAGCTATATTGGTATGTAAAGGATATACACATGTTGAAGGAATCAAATTTGAAGAGACATTTGCCCCAGTTTCCAGAATGGAAGAAATCTGATTGCTTTTAGCTTATGCATGCTCCAAAAATATTAAAGTGTATCAGATGGACATAAAATCAGCTTTTTTAAATGGGGAACTTGAAGAAGAAGTCTACATTGAACAACCAGAAAGATTTCAATTGTCATAGAACACATATTATCTGTCTAAATTAAAGAAGGCCTTGTATGGTCTAAAACAGGCTCCTAGAGCATGGTACTCTAGACTGGATAAATATCTACAGTATGCAAGGTTCAAAAAAGGAATTGCAGACAACAACCTCTATGTCAAGGTAACTCAAGATAGTATCTTATTAATCGAAGTTTATGTTGATGATATTATTTTTGGAAAAATTGATGATAGTTTAAGCCAAAAATTTGCAAAGGACATGCATAATGAATTTGAAATGTCATTACTTGGAGAACTATCCTTCTTTTTGGTTCTTCAGATACATAAAAGAAACCGATGAATTTTTACTTCTCAAACCAAGTATATAAAAGAAATTCTAAAGAGGTTCGGAATGGAAGTTTGCAAACGAGTTATCACTCCCATGCAAACTAGTTTCAAGTTGAGCAAAGATGATGATTCAAAGTCTATAGATCATAGGCAATACAGGTTAATGATTGGTAGCCTACTATATGTGACAACATCCATACCAGATGTAATGCAGGTAGTTGGACATGTGGCACAATTTCAAGCAGCACCAAAGGAATCACATGTATTAGCAGTGAAGAGGATTTTCAGATATCTCAAAGGAAAATAAGAGTTTGGATTATGGTATCCAAAAGGAAAATATATATCACTTATTTCCTACACAGATGCATATTGGGTAGGTTGCATTGATGACTGATGAAGCACCAGTGGAGAAACGTTCTACTTTGGTGAGTGTTTATTATCATGGATAAGCAAGAAACAATCATCAATATATTTATCTACAACCGAGGTAGAGTATATTGCAGTAGTAGCATGTTGTACACAGGCTCTATGGATGAAACAAACTCTGGCAGATATACAGGTTGAGTATAATGAGACCATTCCAATCTATTGTGATAATACAAGCGCCATCAGTATCTCAAAGAACCCAGTGATGCACTCCAAGACGAAGAACATTCCAATCAAGTATCACTTTCTATGGGAACAGGTTGCATAAAATAACATCAGAGTTGAATATTTGGGCACAAAAGAACAAGTGGCATACATCTTTACAAAACCACTTCCACGAGAAGCCTTTGAGTATCTTCACTAGAGACTCAGAGTTATTTCTACTCCAAAATGAATGATTTTGAATTCTTATCTTATATATCTTAGATGTACACGAGGAAGCACCATAAAGAGGATAGTTCAGGTTGGGAGATCAGATGAGTCGGTTAGGGGAAACAACCCCGAATGGAAAGATACCTTTTCCATTGATGACAAAGGGGGGGAGATTTATCAGATGTAGAGGATAGAGGCATGGTTCTAGGGGGAGTGTTGGTCACAGAGACGCAGGCATGGTTCTAGGGGGAGCATGAGTGATATGATTTCAGTATTGCATCAGAGTGTTTCCATCAATGCCAAAGGGGTAGATTGTTGATTAATTGGGTTGGTTGTCATTGATGTCAACCCTTGAATAAAGTCCGATAGAGAATTATAGTAGCACAAAGGTTTGGGTAATGTACCCAAGTTTTTTTTATGTATAATGGTATGAGTTTTGATATATTTGTAGGTAATACTATTCTATATGGATAGTACATGTCATGCCATTTCCGGTATTATTTGGAATGTCACATAACTCCTCACGGTTTGAGATTTATGGCTTTACGAAGTTGAAGGACCCTCATGTGATTGGCTTGAAACCCTAAAAGGTCAAAGAAGTCAAAGTGACAAAGTCAAAGAGGATTATTTAAATAATAAAGTGAAGTGACAAAGTCAAAGAGGATTATTTAAATAATAAAGTGAAGTGACCAAATCAAAGAGGATTATTTAAATAATAAAGTGAAGTGACAAAGTCAAGGAGGATTATTTAAATAATAAAGTAAATGGATAACTTTATAATTATCGAAAGTGGTTATAAGAAGGTTAACCCTAAAATGAGGAAAATGAGTTAAGTGGTCAAGTGGCTATCGGGTTTCCATGTCACGACAGGAGATCTATGATCCTTGGCCTTCCTTGTACTGGAAATGTTTTGACTCGGCCCTTCAGTTCCATTTTGAAGGCTATAAATGGGCCAATTCCGAGCTATGGAAAGAAGAGAAGAATTCAACTTTGAGAGAAAAGTTACTCTAAAGAAATTATTACTTCATATTGAGTCTGCATCCCTTTGTTCTTTAAGTCTGAACACAGTGTTCAACCCCCAAGCTCTTCCCCTATTGATTGAGAACCTCATTGTTTCTCTCTTATGATCTTTCCTTTGGTTGAGGATTGAAGTGGTGGAGGCTTGACTGGAAGGAACTTGGTTTCTCAGTTCCGAACCGTGCCGACACGGAAGTCTATAATATTTTCACTTCTACTGATCATTTATTAATAGAAATACTCCTTTCTCGTCCAATCGATATCTTGCAAATATATGAGTTATTATCCATGGGCATATTTGTTATGTTTATTAATGGATTATGCTATCTAATGTGCTAACCTTTTACATTATCACCATATGCTTGTTTTACTTGTTTGTTGAGAACTATTTGCAGGTATACAACTTTGGGTTCAAATGCTCAATGGTGCACTTCATCGAACATCTGGATGAGGTAGGCCTCTTTCTTATCTCGCTTTCATATTGGTTTATATAGAATATGTTGGAATGGAGTTGATTTTTGCAGTCATTTCCATATGTTGTGTTTTACCCTAGCCATAGAGAGGTTTTCCTTGTAACAGAATTGGTGACCATACTAGGGATTAAATCTTCTTTCTTAGGGTTTGGAGTGCTTTTACTTTTAGTTTTCTCTCGTTTCAGTTGTGTTTCTTTTTGCATCATTTCTTGATAGTTTCTGGTCACTCTGGGTCTAAGTTCTTAACCTTTCTCCCTTGCCTGGCCTTGTTTTGAAGCATATACGTGCATTTTTTTCTTTATATTCGTGTACATATGTTGGTTGTATCACTGCAAGATGCGTATATACGCTTTGTTTGCATGAACAGTCGCGTACACCATTTTTCCTTGCCTCTTTGCTTGGTCTGGTGGTTGTTGGGTGGGATTTGATAGTTCCTGAGTATATTTAGGTCTTTGTAGTGCATGTTAAGTGCTCGTGGGATGACGGGAAACCCTTCTTTGGTTGAATTTCTGGGCGAAGTCTTTCTCAACATATTTTCATTTTTTATTGTCCTTGTACACTGGGCTGGGTGTTTTGTTGCTTGGTATCCTACTTGAGTTATCTCTTTTTATACACAGTAGGGTTATATATCCAGTTGCCTTTCAATCCATGCATTTTCAGTTTTATTATATTGAAAATGCAAAACAAATAGGCATTTTTCATTGCTTGGCATTTTTGTCTCTTGAATATTTTTCATTAGCTTAGTGCATACATTGAAAGATTGCATTTTTACTTCTGAATTAAAGAGTTGAATTTGAAAATTGCATTAGTTTTTTAGAATCATATCATTCATTGAAAGTTAAAGTTAGGAATTTGCATTATTTTCATATTTATTTTTCTTGCAAAGTCATAACACCATGAGTTTCACTACCATACCTTTTTGAGTAATCACAACCATTAAAATCAATGCTATAATTTAAAATTAACTAGTCACGATTTTACTTTCTAGGGTGCAAAAACTAGCCTAGGATTTAGTGCCTTGGAATAGGATTTGTGAGTAAACTTCTCCAAGGAAATTAAATCAACATATGTGTCTGCATCAGGGAGTGGAAAAATCCATTGTATAATTGGTAAGATCAGGAGGCTCCACTCACACCGGAGTTAATCATGAGGTCACACAAAGTCGGTTGAAGGGATATCCCCCGATACCTTCTTAGCATCATAGATATTTCTGGGGATCTATTCGTATCTGGGATCTTTCTAGTGCCTTTAACTCCATGAGAGGTGGTACTTTCAAGGTTTTAGGATTTTCTTCCCTTCCCATACGATGGACCTGACTTACGACTACTCGCTTGTGCATCGGTTATAAACTTATACAATGGTTTATTAGTTGCTTGACTTAGGTGTCCCATAGGTTACTTGCAGGGGTTATTCTGCAGGTACCTTGGGTCAGATAAAGGTCGGAAAACACATAGCCTTTATGGATGATTACCTCTCCTTGGGCATCTGATTGACTGGTTGTTAATCCCACGAGGGCCCTTATAAGTGATTCCATTACCTTCGATCTTTAGCAGGGAGTCTTAGGCCCCTCTTGGGTGAGACATACCTTCTTTAGGGAGGGATGTCACTCAACCACTTTACCCCATTTGCATGCATTTTTTCCATTTAACTTTTGGTGTGCTCTTTGATTACTAGTAATCCTTAGGATATTTTCGGTATCTTTAGAGTCTTGAGATTCATTGTGGAGTCAGAATAGCCGCCCTACTAGTCACGTCTCTTGTTACATTTACCACTAGATTTTGAGTCTTTTCCTTCTAAAAGGTGTAGAGTTATTATATGTGGTACACACACATCCACTGTTTAGACTTGTGGTTCTACAAGGATGAGTATTGAACCTAGTCTTTAGAATACTGGGAGCTCTTTGACTCCCATATCTACTATAGTTAATGGTACCCCATCGACTCTTGCAACCTCTATGGTTGTAGTACCGGAGGCATCTATCATTACTATGGCCCGACCTGTAGTGAATGCTCAAGCTACTGCCTAGAACCATTTTGGGTCTCTTGGCCCCTCACTAGGGTACAATGTTCATTCCATCCCTATGGCTTCTAGTCCCTGTTATAACCCTAATTTTCACCAGACATGCTTACCTGGCATCAGGCCATCTCAGATTCCTTCTTTGCCAAAACACTGTTGAACAACTCTTCTTAAAAACCCCTTTTATAAAGGCCCATGTGCCCTGCTCCATTACTGCATGTGTGTACACGCTAGCTGACCCAAGACAACCCGTGTGTACCTACAAAAGCACGAAAAAAGGAAAGTTGTTGATGAAACACACAGCTTTGGGTAAGTTAACTAAACCTTTCAGCCATGCATGGCCGGTCACTCTTCCAAATACCTAGCTTCTTCTAGCCTATAAAAGAAGGGTTAGGTGTCCCATTTGAAAGGAGGAGAATCATAGTAAAGAAACTATACCCGATTAAGCATTTTCTTTGTCCCAACATTTAGCCATCCTTCTACAAAGAGAAGTATAGAGAAAAGCAGTTGGAAGACAGTGGAAGAAGAGCCCAGGACTAGGATCGAGGAGCAGTAGCTGACTTTATCATTGTAAGGTATCATTGTGAAGTTAATAAAAGAATTGTTTTTCTTGTCTCACCATATGAGATTGCCATTATTGGAAGATTGATTGTATGATTGATTAAATATCTAAATCGTTAGTTCATAGATCAAATGCATGGGGAGTTCTTTGTTTGTATTTAGTGATACAGGTTAGCAATGGGAGGAGAGTTTCAGTCAAAGAAAGACCACGCGCGAAAAGGGATCGACACCAAACACGAAAAATAAGGTACGTCAACTTAATCTCTTGAGCCTTGTATTTACATATGAGTAATGGGGTTTAGGCATGGGATGATGGTAAAAAGTAAGAATCTTTAGGTCATTTTTGCATGCATGATAAAACCCTTAGTGCTAGTCTGTAGGAGGGATTTCCCACCCACAACAGAATTGGTGACCATACTGGGGATCTCTAGGGTTTTTGGGAATGTTTTTTCTTGGGTATTTTTAAGAACTGGTTTCATTTCTTGTTTTTAAAGTTTCTGCAAAAGTCTGAGCTAACAGAGATTCTAGTCTTCCATACCAGTTATCTCTGTTTCTGTACTTGACTGCATTTTTTTTTTGAGACCCACATAGGTACATGTGGCCTGTATAAGTTCTGGACGCATGTACCTGTGCCCTACCTTCCCATAGCCCACATGTACACGCTAGCTGAGGAAGTGTCAGTCGTGTGTATGATTCCAAAAAAATTCTTTTAGAGAGGTTGTCACCCTCTACCCTGTCAGAAACAATCCTTCTCAGGGGTTTTTTGGAACTCTTTCTAGTCTTGGTTGTTTGCAGTCTATAGCTTAGGTTTCACCTTAGATTGGTTTGTTCTATGAAGTTTTCCTTGAATGGTTTTCTTTTTTCTGTTAAAGTAAGTATCTGAGTCTTCAAGAGATCCTAGTTCTCAGTACCAGTAGTCTCTGCCTGGGATGGATTTCTTGGCCTTTTATTTGTCTTAGAGTTTCAAAGATACATGCGGCCTATATAAGGCCAACACGCATGTACACGCGCCCTGACTTTACACAACTCACGTGAAAATGCTTGTTGTTGAACTATCAGCAAGTGTGCATGTGGAGAAAATTTTTGTTTAAGGTGAGGAAGTCATCCTTTCCCTTAACAAGATTTATACCTCTCAGGTTTTTGGGTCTCTGTCATGGCAGTCAGTAACTTAGGTTTGATCATAACAATAGCTTTCTTTTTCATCAAAGAGTTTTCCTCAAAATTTTAATTTTATAGGGTTTTTAGACAAGTGTGAGAGTCTGGTTTTAATTTTCTTATGTGTTATTTTTAAAGTGACTCTTTGCGATTTGCGCTTAGGCTAGAAGTTTTCTTGGTTTTTACTTGTTGATATTTTTCCTTTTTGCTTTGTGAGCATTCGAATAAAAGAAAAATCTTTTATTTCTTTGTTTGGTTAAATATTGTTGGTTTGCATTAGTAACCAGGGAAAAGTTTTTTCTTTCATAAGTTCCTGACGGTTTACTTAGATCATAAGTAGCTCGTAGTCAAGTGAAATCCTTCTTTGAGTTTGTTGTTTAAAGATCTTAGAAAATTTTTAGTTTGAAAAGTTGTTTAAGATTTGAGTCAAGAAGAAGTTATTTTGTTTCCATCTTTCTGTTTATTTTTCTTTCGTCTTTCAAACATCACTAGTTTCACTTTCATAACCTTTGACTTAAGACAAGCCATAAAAATTAACGCTAAATCTAAAATTCATTAGACTTTTTATGTTTGTAGGGTCAACCAACTAGTTTAGGGTTAGGGCCTTGAATTAGGTTGGAGAGGAAACTCTTCAAGGCCATTAAATCAAACATTGGAGTCTGAGTTATGGAGTGTCAAAGTCCAATATCATGAAAGTTATCTAGGACCCCCCTCTAACACAGGGTATAAACACGAGGTCATGTGCGGAAAGGTAGCGGAGATAACCCCTCCAAAGATGGACCAATTGTAGTGGAGAACACATATAGAGGCCTTGTCTTGGGATTTCGTCAATTGTATTTGCCACGGAGCTTCGTGGGTCTCAAATTTGTTTGAGGTCCTCAGTTGTCTTCTAGACCACTTGCCTTCGATACCCTTGACAGGTTTCGGGCTCGATACCCTACTCATTGTGGTCTACCCGACTTTTGATTGTACCCTCCTGGTGACTTTTCGCGCACTGGCAACCTAGTTGCCTATCTTTTTTAGAGACATACATAGGTGACTGCGGGGGTATACCACGGTACCTAGCACAGACATCGGTCCATGATTTGTAGAGTATACCTGGAGGGTTCTTCTGTGTTTGATTTTCACTTGCACCGGTAAGTTTCTCTAGTGTTGGTTGTTGTAACTGTTCTTCCAACTAGTTTAGTGTTTGCTTGTTTTATCTTAGAGGGACCTTTTTAGTGTGTTTTGTTGTTGAATGAATAGAAAGCCCTAGTATGTCTTTGATATTATCACACAGTGGAGGATCACGAGATTCACCGGTCACGAAGGCTTATGGGCCTATCACTGGTTACACTGGAGCCACCTTCGCCACCATTGAGGCGAAAGCTAGACCAACAAGGGTCTTTTGAAGCGACCAGGTCACAAGAAACTGTATCCAACCAACATCCGGAGGAAACAACCATTTTAGACCTTGGAGAGAAATATTTTGGTCCATCTGAAACTCCAACCACTAATTGTTTGGCACCCATCATTGTATAGATTCACCCTTATGAGTGCCAGATAGTGTCGCACATAGCCATGGAAACAAATGCTGCCACTTCTTCTGGGAATTCCTCAATTCCCACTATGGTTGTCACCATGGGGGATATTCCACCTCCTCACTTACCATCACCAATATGAGCCACCATGGTCTCAACCGCCTCTAGCTCGAGCAATGGTCCAATCCCGTCTATGGCGGCGACCACTCCCCCTTTCACACCGAGTACGACATGCCCTCCGTTCTCATACAGGATGCCTAGCTCAAGTACAAGTTCTGTACTTTCCTACTCCACTTTACAGAATTTAGGTCTAGGGGCAGGGAGCTCTAACGCTCCTCTGCAAGGACACATGGGGGGCACTTCAACTCCTTTTAATGCTTTCCCTTACGGGGGAGGTCATATACCTCCTTCGTCCCCTTTGCTCGGTAGCACCCACCAACAATCCACCAGGCCACCCACACACCATAGTTTATTTGGAGCAGAGAGTCAAGGGCCACCTTCTCATAATATGTCGGTAGGTTCGACATTGTTTTCTTTGTTTGGTGCATTTGGTAACAACGATTTCTCATCAACTGCTTTCCGAATAGGGGCAACACCGGTTACGGACAACCTATTCCTATGTAGGGTACTATTCCTGCACAGGGGAAAACCCAGAAACTTCTTCTACATCAGGACCTTGGAATTCTTAGCAGGGATCAGTTCCCTCGTTAGGAATGTCAGTTTGGGGCAATTCTTTTCACAACCAATGGAACCCCGAATAGGGTGCTATTCCTATGCCCATGGGATAGGCATGGGTCAACCCTTCCCAAAGTCCTTCGAATGTAATGCACTCCCAACCATCTATGTCCTATTTTGGGAATCAACCAATGATGTCTCCTCACACGAAGAATCCATACGCTGGTCATGGCCATGGTTTTTACTAGAACTCGGGCCAATACCTGAACTTTTCTTGGCAACCTAGTGCTAGTAAAACTCCAGGTCCCTTTTTCCATGGTTATCACCAACAACCCAAACTACCTTTCCTGGAAACCTTGCATTTGCCAGACTTGACAAGGTTTTTGAATGACCCTATCTGTCATGATCCGCGTTGGCCCCCTATGCCGACAAAGTTTACTTCGGACATACCAAAGTTTGAGGCCAAGCCTAATGAAGATCCAGGAGATCATGTGACCACCTTCCATCTTTGGTGCTCGTCTAACTCGTTGAAAGATGACTTAGTAAAATTGCGATTGTTTCAACGTACTCTCATTCGGAGTGTCACGAAATGGTATATTGAGCTCGACTGCTAAATATACTCTTCCTTCAGTGAATTGGCAATGGATTTCCTAAACCATTTCCAATTAACCATGAGATACGACGCTGGCACAAAATTACTGGCCAATTTCGAACAGACAAAAGAAGACCATATCTCTGATCACATTCGAGAATGGAGACGCCGGAAGAGTTTAATTAAGGTGCCAATCCCACCAGGATTCATGTTTGAGTGGTTCCTTAAGTATTTGGTCCCATAGTTATCCAAAGACATCGCGAATGTCGAGAGTGTTTTCCAAAGAGGATTCCATCATGAGAGCTCAACAACTTGAGCTAATCTACTACCAGTCTAGTTTATTATACGAGATCTTGCCAGATGTGCCACGCTCAATACTTGATAAAAATAGACAGAGAGTTGGACCACATGCCGATGGTATTGTTGGTTCAGCACAAACAAATCCCATTGAACAACTGATGAAGTAATTGCAGCAATTGTCTATACAACACACAACGACCAACCAAACTACTGTTTTGGCTGCTCCCCTTGTTGTCACTCAGAACTGAATTTGGGTTGCATGCAAATCAATCTCGAGGCAAAATCGAACCACTTTGGATTGGAAGTTTCCCCCCCCAAACCCGAGAGGGATCTCTCGAGAAATGTCACAATATGATCTTCAGTAAGCGTGAAATGGTGGGCAGATTTATGGGTAAATGATGGTTTTGGATTTTTAAAGTTTGTGGGTTGGACTAGGGAAATAGTCCATTGGGCATGGAGTCAAGTGAAAACCGAAGAAAGGATATAATAGCAGTGATTGTATCAACTTGCGAAAAATGAGGCAAAGTAAGTCTATCTTTCAGCAATTGATAATCATGATGTGGTACCAGAAAAAGAAAAGGAAAGGCCATCACAGTGAAAGCATCTATCAAGGATGAATTTTCACTACAACTTTAGAGGAAAACAAACGAAGGATGATAACTAGATGCAGAGCGCTTATCTTGAACAAATTTTGATCAGTCACCATAGAACACAACACATATATATCAACTGTGTGTAAGGAGCATATAAAATGAATTCCAAACAAATTTTAACACAACTGAAATGAGGAAGAGATAAACAATATGATAGTGAAAATAGGGAGAACATACTGAAAGAATCGACCGTGATGAATCTCACAGTCTCAAGTAAATATGTCTTATGTATTACTCCATTCTTGGCTTACAAAATAACTTGTCTTACAAAAAGAGCCCCTCTTCGAAAGAGGTTTTCCCCCAGCTCGCCCCCCTCCTGTCTCTTACCTCAATCCCTCTTTTTAAAAAGAAGAATCTAAAATAAATCTCTTTGTGTTCCGGGAAATATGAAACGGTTTGCCTTCTCCACACTCTGCGACTGCCAGGTGCTCTGCTAGCTCTTTAAACCGTTACTAATCATGGATTATCGCTTTGTATGGTTTGATTTTAATGCTGGGTTTCATCGCTTTACAAAGCATTTGGAGTTTATTATAACGGAAATGCATACTATAAAAACAATAGATTCACTCGAATCCAATTTCAGCTTCGTAACTTCTGCAACGCAAGTGATCACTGTGGGAAAACAAAGCGACAAGTGCATCTTCAACAGTTAACTGTGTGTTTACCAGATCCTCCATCCTCTTATCAATAACACTTTTTCTTCGGGGTGTATAAGTTGGCTCTCCTTTAGGATCTTTTCTTGGCCTGGAGGTTTTCGTTCCATAACTGAAGTAGACCGTTTGAGCAACAGGGCACAGATAAAAACCCTGTGCGTGTTGAGGTTGACAGAAATGAGGTGGATGGGTACGACATCAATTTTTCTATAATGGTGGTGGTGGTCGTCCTTATGCGTGCCTACGCCCTGTGATTGTGATCTTTTACGATATCGGAGGTATCTTGAAGCCATGTGTGAAAGACTCTAGGTGGAATGATAGTGAAATCCTCATCAAGAATGACGAACTTTCTTTGTCATCTTCCTTTTCTTTCATTGTTAATCCCAGTAGGTTTCGGTGGAGGTTGAACACTTTGTGCATCGGTTCTACCTCTTGAACCTTCTCTTCTTCCTGTTGAATTTCATTTATATTGGCTTGAAATTGCGGCTCTAAATTTACACTTGACAGGTTCTCCATGATATTTTCGTCTGCAGGTGGTGGTATGCAGTCTTCATCATCGAATCTATAAATCCCATCATGCGGCTGATCTTCAAATGTGAAGTCCACTGGAAGAGTGATATCTTCGAGGTTGGCTTGAAACATCGGTATTTCATCCTCTGCTGGTGCTTCCGGAATGAGAAAGAAGTCTTCCATGGAGATGCGACGTTCACTCTGCATTCTTATCTGCATCATGAGCTGCTCTATTTCATCGGTTTCTTCAAAGACGTAGTTTATAGTTATGGCTTCGAATCTAGCCTATGATTTTTCTCATGGCAAAACTGTGGTATCAATTTGCAACGGGGCAATCTTTTTCATATGCTTTACCTGATTCATGAACTTGGTAACATCATCTGTGTTGTTCGGAAGCCCGGTAGTCCCAGGTCTTTCGACAGACTGTAAACAATATGCACATGCTCCTTCTGAGAAATTTCATTGGTGGCCAAAATCTCTGCAATGCTTCTGAACTTTGGAGATGAAAATACTGATCCCGAATAGATCTCGTCCAAAATGCCTCCGGCTGCTGAAGCGTAGTTCACTCCATTTAGGATTTCTGAACCCCTTGTAGATGGGTCAAGGTATGAAGGAATGAGAGGTAGCCCCAACAATTTCCCTATAACATCAACAGTCATCCCACCATTGCAAAACCTTCCAGTAGGACAGCCTTCAAGGAAATCTATTCCATAAGGTATTAAGTTGGCTTTGGAAATGCTAGCTATATAGTTGTTATTGCCATTGTCGATTAGAGAATCGTCGAATATAAACATGGCAGTAACCTCAGGCTCGGCCTCTCCAGAAATTACTCCAACACAACAATGTGTAACAACAAAAGCTAAACAAGGGAGCCATGAAGCTGTGTTAGAATTTAAACACCTAATCCCCATTACTGCAAAGCCTCAAATACGTCTCAGATACTCGAAACGAGCATATAGTAGAAGAAACATGAATAATTAAAATAGATGAAAATGGTAGCCTAGACTCCTAGCTGAAAAATATCCATGATCATTCTCTTGCACATGCTTTTAAATTCAATGGCAAATCTGAAGGGCAAGCAAAACAACAGCTGTGATTAATTGCAATCTTGGAGATCAAAATATTTGAGCATAGTTTCGAGAGTCCACCGAATTCACCAACCATCTTGGCCAACATCCACCGCGTATCATTCAATGTTGTGTAGGGTGGTGTATAGTGTTGTTGTTGTGAGCAGGTATCGAAACTGACCTCCTTTTCTTCAAATTCGCATGTAAATTGTAAACGCCAGGTGCAAGCCCACCATTCTTAAGATTCAGCTATAGCTTCCTTCAACAATCTGATGCAAGTTAGAGATACTTTGGAAATAAGTTTGATGCGATTCTCAAACACGTTGGGATGAAAACAATGAGTAGAGAAAATTTTCAATAACTGTTACAACACCCCCTACCCAAACGTCGGATGTACACACAGTGCAATTGACAAATCCAAGGGAAAAGGGGATAAGAAACCCACTAATAATGCAAGGGGGAAACACTGACAAATAGAAGGCAAGGTATGCGTGCAACCTGTGCATGGAATACCACCCAACCCACCAATGTCCTTGGCTTGCAGAGGCCCAAAATTTTGTGACACAGCAACAACCTGTCGTGTTAACCAATCCATTTCAACATGGGCAAAACCTAACCCAAGCCTCTACAAGCGCAGAAGGGGGAAACCAAGGACCCTCTCCATCTTCGAATAATCCTACATCCGTGAATGTGTATATGATAAAAGGTGATTCTTTTATATCGAATAGAGTGCATGACTACAATAAACCAAGCACTTCTGAGAAGGGCAAAGAAACCGAAATCCCATCTCTTCCTCTCCAGATCGAGAAGGCT
Source organism: Picea engelmannii (assembly GCA_009831015.1). Taxonomy (NCBI): domain Eukaryota; kingdom Viridiplantae; phylum Streptophyta; class Pinopsida; order Pinales; family Pinaceae; genus Picea; species Picea engelmannii. The sequence goes on from ML791298.1 coordinate 673,173, forward strand.
TTGGGTGAAACAATGACATGCATCCCAAAAGGTGTGTTCAAGAAAGATTCTCACAACCCTAATGCAAGAGCCGCCCATAACTATTATGTGGTGGAGGATTTGTCCTAAACCTCTTGTGCGATGTCCATTTTGGAGGTCCTCCAAAGCTACCCCTCCCAGAGGAAATCTTTGTTAGATGCTTTAAGATCTACTGAGACTTGTAATTTGGGTAAAATCATGCTGGATACAACCGACTTAAAACCTCATCTTCCTTACCATGTAGCATTTCAGATAGTAGTGGCTCACCCCACAAAAACTTTTACTCAAAACATTTTCCGCACGGTGGTTGATGAGGGTGCCTTGACATGCGTTATGTCGTTGGCATGTTGGAAGGCCATTGGCCAACCCATTTTGTCTCCATCACCTACTCTTCTCACTACTTTCGACAGTCATTCGTTCCGACCACATGGTATCATTCCCTCTTTCCCCGTGCAGTTAGGAGGGAAGACTGTGTGCATCGAGGTAGAAGTAGTCGACACATACATCGACTATAATCTCTTGTTAGGAAGGAGTTGGACTTACTCCATGCAAGCAGTGGTCACTACAGTTTTTCGGGTCTTGTTGTTTCCACACGAGAACTGGATTGTGACCATTGATCAATTGTCTTTCTCCAGACATGACCCTTCATTGGGGGTATCCATTGTTCCGATGATTGATAATCCCCAACTGGGCGTAGTCAACGTAGGGGTTGGTTTGTGCCCATATTTGATGGGCACCTTGGATTGCCCACCCCCTCAAGGTGATGTCAATTTCATATCCGACCACCTTAAGGTTGAGATTTTCCAAGTTTCGTCATTATGCATGACTTATTTCAACAATCCATGAATACTTCCTTCCCCATCGGCCACGATGGAAGGGACAGGGCACCCTGGCATGTCCATGTCCTTTTCCGCAGCCAAAGTAGTGTACAATTTAGTCTAGTAATATTTGGTCGACACAGATCCAACTCCTGCACAAGATTTAGATCTGATTCTAGAGCCTATTTGGGCTCAAGGATCTCTCGCTGATACTGATTCGTTAGAATTATTCTCGCCCTCCGACGAAGCAATAATTGAAGCAATGACTAGTTTGGACAAACCCTGGGATGATCTCCATCACATATCATACTTCCTCCCAGATTTAAGTATAATCGAAGCAGGATAATTCACCTTGACTATGACTAGAGATAGGTCTTGTCCTATTAATGACTTAGCTACACATGAGGTTTATGCCGAGGGTAATATGGAAACTATCATGTTTTCGTCGGAGCTGACTGTTCCCCTGGAGAGATTCAAATCTACACAGATCTATTTAAATAATTCCGCGACATTTTTTCCTGGTCTTGCGAGGAAATTTCAGGCATCGATCGGAAAATAGTTGAACATGAAATCACAACTTATCTGGATGCCAAGCCTGTTCAGCAGAAGCTTCGTCCAGTTAATCCCAGGAAAGCAGCAACCATTAAGGTTGAGGTCAAGAAACTGTTGAAAGTCAGTTTTATCTATCCTATCTATTTGACCCAATGGGTGTCAAATCCTGTGCTAGTCAATAAGAAACAGGGCACGATTCACGTATGTACAAACTTCCATGATTCAAACAAGGCCTGTCTAGAAGATAATTTTCCCACACCATTCATCGACAAGATGATTGATGAATGTACAGGTTGCGAGGCATTTTCTTTCATGGATGGTTTTTCGGGATATAATCAGATACAAATCAAACCCGAAGACCAGCAAAAAATGACATTCATTTGTCAATGGGGTACATTCATGTATCGTAAGATGCCCTTTTGTCTCAAAAATGCTGGAGAGACCTTTCAGCGGGCCATGTCTTTTTCTTTCCATGATCTCAAGCAAATAGTCGAGGCCTATTTAGATGATTTAGCATCTTGATCTCGCAAGAGAACGGATGATCCCACACACCTCCGACTTATCTTTGAGCGATGTTGCTACTTCCCGATTTGCTTGAATCCAAACAAGTGCAACTTTTGCATAACATCAGGGATTTTTTTAGGTTTCATAGTGTCAACAACAGGGATCATGGTCGACCCTCTCAAGGTTGAGGTAATAGTTCAGTTGCCTCCTCCACACACAATCCTTCAACTTTAGAGTCTATAGGGCAAGGTGATTTTTTTAGGGCGTTTCATCGCCCACTATGCCGAGATCACAAAGGGCTTTATGTTCTTACTGAAGAAAGACATTCCTTTTTATTGGGACAATACCGCTCAATGCTCCTTCGAAGCGTTAAAACATGCCCTCACAACTGCCCCTCTTCTTCGACCACCCAACTATAACAAAGATTTCTTATTATACCTGGCAGCAGCAGAGTCAACCATCAGTATGGTCTTAGTTCAGAAAGATGATTTACTCTCAGAATTTGTGATCTATTACCTGATCCAAGGCCTCGTCGGACTGGAATTCAATTATTCTCATATCGAAAAACTTGCATTGGCAGCAGTCCATGATGTTCAATGGTTCCTTCATTATGTTATGTTTCGCAAGACCACCGCCATTGTTGTTGTGAATCTGTTTCAATATGTGTTGACACGATAGGTAATAGGTGGAAATATCAGTAGATGGATAGTCGTCCTCCAGGAATTCGACTTAGATTTCATTTCAGCGAAATCCAAAAAGTCACTGTTCTTCATAGAACTTATTTCAAAACTTCTGGTTGAGTCAGGTGATGTTATGCCCAAAGAGTCACCTATTAGAGGGGATATGTTTCTAATCACCTCTTTGGATCCCTGGTACAGAGATATACTTGTCTATCTCCAGACTTTGAAGTGCCCCACCTCTGCTTCTCATGATGAGCATCACCGTATATGCCATCAGGCTAAGAATTATCTCATACTCGACGATACGTTGTATCAAACAGGTGTAGACTGCATTCTGCGTCGATGCCTCACTCACAAAGAAGAAGTTGTCGTGCTTAACAATTGCCATACTGGAGCATGTGGCAGTCATTTGTCTGGGTTGGAAACAACCCAAAATGTTTTACGAGCAGGTTACTTTTGGCCGACACTAATCAAAGATTGTATCGAATCGGTCAAGAAGTGTCACTCGTGTCAGATCTTCTCTCGAAAGATGGGGGCACATCCTGCTCCCATGTTTCCTATCATCACAGTTGGTCCCTTCACCAAGTGGGGGATTGATTACACTACATGCAACCCTCCTTTAGCTAGGGAGAATCGTTATATCATTGTAGTCATAGACTACTTCATGAAGTGGGTCGAAGCTATGCCAATGTTTAAAGATGATGGGGAGATTGCAACTCTCTTTTTATTCAACCAAATAATAGCAAGGTTCGACGTACTGAGAGAGATTTTCATTGACCATGGCAGTCACTTTCAGAACCAGATGATGACTGAGTTAACATCAAATCTTGGGTTGTGGCAAGAACATTCGTCACCCTACTACCCCCAAGCAAATGGTCAGGTGGAAGCTGTAAATAAATCTCTTAAGACCATCCTACATCGAACGATCAACTCAACCATGTAAAATTGGCATTTGATGTTATACTCGACATTATGGGCTTACCGAATGTCTGTTAAGACTGCAACTGGTTTCTCACCTTTTCAACTCGTTTACGAGCTAGAAGCAGTCTTGCCTATAGAATGTCATATCCTGTCCCTAAAATTGGCAGTACAGTTATTTCCAAACACTTCTCCACTTGAAGAACAGTTATAATACCTTGAGCGGCTCAATGAGCAGCGTCATGATGCGGCCCTGGCCAATGAGGCTCACAAACATAAAGTCAAGTGTCAGTATGATCATTCCATTCATCCTCAGGTCTTCTCTGAAGGCGACCTTGTCCTAATCTATGACCAAGATAAGGACCCCCTGGGGGAAGGAAAATTCAAACCCATGTGGTTCAGACCTTTCATGATAAAAGATGTTCTAAAAAAGGGCGCTTATCATTTGGTTGACTTTGAGGGAAATTCTTTGGCGGAGCCTAGAAATGGGCTCTACCTCAAGAAGTATTACTCATAGGTAGGTCACCTTGGGTAACTTTTTGTAACATATGTATAGTCTTTGTACTATTACTTTCTAGTTTCTTTTAGTATTATGGACGTGTCATTCTTTATGTTATCTTTTGTCACTATGGCAGATGTCAAGTGAATCAGAGGTGTTCATTGGGTACGCAGACGGTGCTATCCGGCACACTCGGAGGCTTGCCTCCATAACTTGGGTAATTTTTACACCTAGAGGCCAGTTATTATCTTCTGGAGGTATATGCTTAGGTGACACCACAAACAATGTCGTCGAGTACAATGCAGTTATTGAGTTTCTTTGTGACATCATGTCATTTGGTATCTCTCATCTCTGGGTCTATTTAGACACTCAGCTGGTTGTGTTTCAGTTAAATAGAATCTACCATGTTCATGATCCGACTTTACACCGACAATTCCTTAGGGTACATCTCTTAGAACAAAGCTTTGATTATATTACATATTTTCATGTTCCTAGGATATTAAACCAAGTTACAGATACTCTAGATAATCAAATTTTAGACTGGCATCTTGCACACATACAAAAAGACATACACATAAACATGTAAATACATTTTTGAAGGCAAATATGATCCATAAGACATAAAAAGACATAAAAATCCATATATAATATCATAAGCACTAGAGTACATAGGTGGATGCAAGCGCCTCAAAAAATATGACCAGTAATGAGTCATGGGGCTTATGCCTTCAAAAAATATATACAGGTGGAGCTATCAAAGTCTAGACTAACTAAAGTCAGGGCCTATGGGCCCTGTTGTAATAATCAACAGCATTCGCCAAATGCCGAAACAGTCGGACCCACGTCCGTGGTGCCCCCACTACATGAGGCTGCATGGATGGTGGCAGATCCTCAATCTCTTCCATAGGGTTGGTGTGAGTGAGGGAGGTAAAATGTCACTCAACTCATCTCAAAACCCTCTTAGCCTCACTGGCAGGAAGCTCTCCTGTTGTTGCTACTCCCCCTGAGGTGGCAGGTGTGACCCCTGGTCGAGGATGACGCCTATTCCTCGCATAATCTGTAGGTCATGAGGGTCCCACATCTGCACACAATAGACACGTATCTGTCAAATACTCTGGTATATAAAAAAAACGATATATACAAAAAATAACTTAAAAATTATATATGTTTTAAAAAAAAATGATGCAAACTTACCCATCTCTCCTCGCTCCTTTCTTGGAGGTACATGGATCTTGGGATCTCTTGAGAAATCAATCCCAGCATAAGGATAATCCTCTATGGTTAGGATCTGCCATGACAAACAAGCATATAAGTCATCATCAAAGGACTCATTGGTCCTTCCACCACCTTGTTGTGGCAACAACACTACCCATCTGCAAACCACAGGAAGAGAGGCCTGATCTCCTCGTACCACCACTTGAGGAATGAAACTAGAAACTCTTTCAAAGAAGAAAGAGCATAGAATCGTCCTGAACCTGAAGTTCCTCTACGTCCACAACTGACAATCTATCAGCTGCCTCTTCATACAATCCAACAGTGTAGTGCTCCAATCAAATATCTATGCATTCAAGCACTAGATTGCACAGTTCATCTATGAACGGGACGCCTGATGTAGAGCCGCAAAACCAGTCATCCACCCAATAAGCAATATGATTGCCTGTAGTGATAAATTGGTGATCCTTCTTATTGGCACCTGCGAGCTCGATCGGTCTGTACCAGCCTCACAATAAAGTCCTATCAATTCCGATATGTTATGACGCCTCAAAGGAAATGTCCAGAAATTGACTGGTTCCCCTCTCCTGGAGAGGCCAGTCAAAAAGTATATGTCCTCTATAGTGGGCACTAGTGACTTCCCCTCTAACATAAAAGATTCTACGTCAGGGTGCCAGTATTCAACCAAGGCATTCAGTAGCCTAGGTTGTGCTCTCATGAAAGGACATAGGAAAAACTTGAGGAAACCACATTGCATTAACACTGCCACAACATTAGGGTCTTCCCCAACTAGTGCGTTGATATCTTCATGCTCTCGTTCTCTCCATTGCACATACATCCTGCACCTGGGCAAATTTTCAGAGGGTTAGGCCTTTCTTTTTAAACCATTTTTCACTCATGGGAGGGTCCACGCGGGATGTTGTGATGACAGTCGCGTGTACACATGATCTGACATCAAACAAAGTTAGTGTACACGCGGGTTGTCATAGGACAAACCACGTGGACCTAGGGCCGACCTTTTAAAGGTTGATGCCCCCCCAAGAAACCAAATTAAATGCATAAATAAAGAATTAAAAAGCAAAGGGAGGTAGTTTATACTTACTTGGTCTAGACAGATGGTCGTTTCATCCATTATAGCTCCCAGAATCACCACTTTTATCAAAGGGGTTTTTTTTTCTCCAGAGTCAATTTCCAAATCAGCAATGGTGATAATGAGCTGCCAGCTTCTATTTATACACTTTTTGGCCATTTTTTGTCATTTTTTTTGGCCCCCCTTATCATTTTATTTGAACTAAAAACCATTTAGAGTGATTCAGGAGTTTATTTGGAAAGTTTCGATCAGGTATCAAGACATTTTTTGGAGTTTTGGGTCACTTTTGACGGTCCATGGGAAAAACCTCAGATGGTCAACTTGAGCATATAGGTTAGGTTCCCACCCCTACTTTTGTATCTTGTTGTCTTTATCCCTTTGCCATAAGATCGATCCCATCAGGTTGTGACACAAAACCATCATTGCTTCTTTAGAAGTGTCGTGATTTGGTGGTAGAGCTTACCGAAACATGGATGCCCTAGGTAGATCCTGATTGCATTATGGTGTCCATGCTGTCACTAATGAATGTAGACTCGGGAGTCCTTTTTGTTTTGCCTGATTACACGTTTGAGCCTCATTTGCATGGCTCTTGACCTCACCCACGGGACTCCCAAAACATAACAGGTCTTCTTTTAATCCCTTTTCAGACCCTCTAAACATGAAAAGATTGATGAGCGATCTTGTGGCCTTTCACGCTCGTTAAACTGAAATTTGAAGTCACATCTATACGACGATAGTTTACCCCTTTTTCGGTCTGGACGGTCAACTATACGAACACAGGTATACTCTAAGGAACTTCAGTTCTCTAGAAGAGTACCCTCAGGTATAATTTTATCCCTTTTCCAGGCCCGAGGGACTAAATTTACGAAAAAGGAACCCCCACAGAATCCATAGTTAAGCTCTTTTCAGACTCTCTAAAATTGAAAAGATCACTAAGTGACCTTATTGTTTCACACTCATTAAAATGGTCCAGAAGAACATTCCTAATGGAGTCCATAGTTAATCTTTTTTCAGACTCCTTAAAAATGAAAAAATAGCCGAGTGATCTTGTCTTTATCACACTCGTTAAAATGGTTTTGAATAGACATCTTGTCGGTGCTAGTTTGCCCCTTCTTCGAACTGACTAGACTACCTTCGAAAAAGGTACCCCATTGGAGTCTCCTTTTACGTTTTTTTAGACTCTCTAAATATGAAAAACCACTGAGCTTACCTTCTTTGGGCTCGTTAAACTTACATCGAAGGATGTTACCATTGTGTGTTTTGTTAACCGCATTTGCATACCTACGTCTTTGGTATAATGTCGGCTCCACGTTGCTCTCAACTGAACCATTTGAAGCATGCCTTATACACAAGCCCTGTAGCACTTTGCCTCTGTGTCTTGACACCTTTGGTCCCAGGAGGGATTTTTCCCTTGTGTCCTTCCTTTGAACATAAGTCTTGTCCTTGCGCCTTGAACTTGTGTGACACTCATTCCTCCTTTGTAACGTAACATTATTTTATTCTTTTTCCAAAATTATTGAAAAAGAAAAACAAAAAAAAAATCAAATATACCCCAAAAAGAGGAAGGGAAAAGTATTTTGTTTTATTGGCAGCACAATGCGTCTCCCTTGGATAAAGCACATTTTTCTATTTGTTTGTCAAACCCTAGGATTTCATATGACCTTAGGAAGCTATTCCCGTTGCATTGAGCTATGTCCTCTTCCATTTGGTTATTCTTCCAAACATATGGAGAGTTTGTGTTGCCTCCTTCCTCGCAAACTTATGTTAATGCCATGTTGCCCGAGTCTCATCATTTGTCGTGCTATTGTCCAAGGGAAGTTTTTACCAAGCCTAAGTTGGCACCTCTGCAGTTTGTCTCTTGCCCTCATACCCTGCCATCTCGAAAGTCCAATCAAGTCTTTGCTCTAAATCAATGAAACCTTTAGTTTGATAAGAAAGATTCTCTAGTCCATGACCGATGAGCCGTCGAAGACCTCTGGGTAGTGAATTCGTACACTCATATTACATTCCTACCTAAGTTTTGAAGATTTTGAAGTTGTTTCTCGATCTCTGAAGACCTCATCTCCAACCATCGGGCCTTATCAGCTTCTAGAAGATGGATATTGTACATGTATATCTTTTTGATTTTGAGATGTAGCTCCACTATGTATTTCTCATGGCTACACTTTATATAGTTATATGACATGGATCTATAGTGTATTCGATTTCTAGCCATGATTTTATTTTATCTTGAGCATGAGTATTCCCACCTCGGTGCGACAATTATTATTTTTCAGATGACACCTCCTTATTTTTGGTCCCTGAGCTCACTTGTTTGGAACGTTGGTGAATATTGTTAATGTATGTTGGCCATCAGATGCTCTTCTAACCTCACACATTAGGGGGCATCTGTTATAACCCTAATTTTCACCAGACATGCTTACCTGACATCATGCCATCTCAAATTCCTTCTTTTCCAAAACTCTGCTGAACAACTCTTCTTAAAAACCCCTTTTATAAAGGCCCACATGCCCTGCTCCATTACTACATGCGGGTACACGCTAGCTGACCTAAGACAGCCTTTGTGTACCTGTAAAAGCATGAAAAAATGAAATTTGTTGATGGAACACACAGATTTGGGTAAGTTAACTAAATCTTTCGGCCATGCATGTCCGGTCACTCGACCAAATACCTAACTTCTTCTAGCCTATAAAAGAAGGGTTAGGGGTCCCATTTGAAAGGAGGAGAATCATAGTAAAGAAACTATACCCAATTAAGCATTCCCTCTATCCCAACCTTTAGCCATCCTTGTGCAAAGAGAAGTATAGAGAAAATAAGTTGAAAGACAGTGGAAGAAGAGCCCAGGACTAGGATCGAGGAGAAGTAGCTGACTTTATCATTGTGAGGTATCATTGTGAAGTTAATAACAGAATTGCTTTTCCCGTCCTGCCATATGAGATTGTCATTATTGGAATATTGATTATATGATTGATTAAATCTCTAACTCGTTAGTTCATAGATCAAATGCATGGGGAGTTCTTTGTTTGTCTTTAGTGAATGCAGGTTAGCATTGGGAGGAGAGTTGCAGTCAAAGAATGACCATGTGCGAAAAGGGATCGACATCAAACACGGAAAATAAGGTACGTCAACTTAATCTCTTGAGCCTTGTATTTACATATGAGTAATGGGGTTTAGGCATGGGATGATGGTAAAAAGTAAGAATCTTTAGGTCATTTCTACATGCATGATAAAACCCTTAGTGCTAGTCTATAGGAGGGATTTCCTACCCACAACAGTCCCTTTTCTTATGGTATGCCCAATTTTACTTCGCAATTTTCGAACTCCATCCTAGCTGCTGGCCTTAATGCTAGCATTGGGCTTGGGGGCAGTACACCTCCTTACACTCCTTTTTCATTTGGTGGATCACTAATCCCTCAAATGACTCCTAATATGGGAGAATTTCCTGCTTTTAATCCCGAGTCTAATCCTCCTACTTCTAGGTGGAATAATCAACCTGGAGGACAAGCTTCGGCTCAAGTTCTATCCTACAACCCTACCTCCTCAGTGCAGATTCTGACCAATACATTTGGCATGATGAATTTGACTCTATCCTCCATATTCCCACCCGGAGGAGGTTGGTTTCATTCTTTGGGAAACCCCCAACCTAGATCTAATCCGGCTGGGGGAAATTTATATAACTCTCAACAGAACATTCCTACTAGAATGATGCCCAACCCACCATTTATGAATCAGACTAGAGGAGGGCTTTATAACACCGGACAAGGCCATGGTGCTTACCAGAACCCTGGAGGGCCTATATTTCCTCAAGCACAATCTTTCTAGGGAGCTTGGGGTGGATGTCGCAACCCCACCTCCCTTTTCTGGCCACTCTTAATCTGCCAGACTTGTCTAAGTTAATGAATGACCTTGTGAGTCATGATCCTGGATGGCCCCTTGTCCCCACCAAGCTTCCTCTAGACATCCCAAAGTTCTAGGGTAAGAATGGAGAGGATCCTGGTGATCACATCACTACCTTTCACCTTTGGTTCTCATCGAATTCCCTTAATGATGATTCTATTCGATTTATATTATTTCAATGCACCCTCATCGAAGTTGATGTGAAATGGTATATTGAGCTACCTAGGGGGGAATATAGGACTTTTAGTCAGTTGGTGTTGGTTTTCCTCAACCACTTCTAGTTGCCCATTCATTATGATGTTGGCTTAGAATTTTTGTCAACTGTACGCCAGGATAACACCACTCATATCTCAGACAATATACAAGAGTGGCATAGATGGAAGAGGGTGATTAAGACCCCTATACCCCCTACCTTTATCTTAGAATGGTTTCGTAAATCTTTGTACACTCCTATCTCAAAGGAAATTGGGTTACCACTGAGGAAGAGATGATCTTTAGAGCCCAACAGTTAGACTTGATATATGCTCAGTCTGGGATGCTATACCACCTTCTTTCAGATGAACCATGGTCGACTTACAACACTAGACAAAAAACTGTACCTCATGCCGATGGCATTGTAGGTACCGCCAATGTAAATTCTGCAGACTCGATGACAAGCCATCTGAAATATTTGTCTCTTAACCCATCTGCAGGAGGGCCAACTTCATATGTGTCTTCCAACCCCACTCAGTCGACAGATGTACATTTTGTGCAATAATCGGCCAATCCAAATGGTAACCAACAACCAGGAGAGAATAAGAAGAAAGGATGCAATTATTGTAAGGGTGGGAAAAATGGTAATAAAACTAAGGACAATGGAAATAATGAGAAGATGAATGATAATGTTGGAGAGGGAAAATGAGAAAGATGTAAGTTGAATTTTCCCTGTAAGCTTTGCGCAGATGATCACCTTACCTGTTTATGCCCCAAACTTGCAGAGGCTGTGAGGCTATTATCTCAATTGCCCTCTGTTCTGAAGAATCCATTCCCACATAATCAACACCTAGCCTCGATCTCCTCAAAGGACGGAAATGTAGCTAGTGGGAGTCAAAACCCACCGTCGCAAGATGGAAACCACTTATGTATCAATATGGTCGATGCGAAAGTTCATGTAGGCACTTGAACTATAAAATATATATCTTCAAAAGGTATTCCTGGTATAGAATATCCTCCTCCTCCTCCGGAGATGAATTTTCACATTGAAAAGCCAGAGCCACCACCTCGTATTCCAAAAGGAGTACTCAAGCGCTCTACCCATAATCAAAATGCTAGAATCGCCTAGAACTACTCTATTGTTGAGGACCTGGGTCAAACCCCTTGTGCGATGTCGAATTTGGAGGTACTCCAGACGTGTCCCTCATAGAGGAATGCCTTACTCTCTGATTTAGGAGATCTAGAACCCAGTGGCTCAAAATTTATCAAGTTTGATGTCACATATGTGAAGCCTTGCTTACCTTACCATGTGGATTTCCAAATCCATGTGGAGTACTCAAAGTATACCATCAAATGTGTGGTTTTTGATGAAGGTGTTTCTACGTGTGTGATGTCCCTGGTCTGTTGGAAATATCTCTGTTCTCTGAATCTTTCCAAGTCATCGAACATGTTGACTGCTTTTGACGATCATTCCTTTAGCCCTCATAGTATTCTCCCTGCCTTTCTAGTCCAGTTAGGTGGGAAGACAGTAGAGGTGGAAGTAGAGGTAGTTGATGTGCCTCTTGATTATAACTTGTTGCTAGGACATAATTGGACTTATGCCATGATCATCGTAGTATCTTTCATCTTCCGTACTCTTTTGTTTCCTCATGAAGGGAAGATCATGATGATCAATCAATTATCCTTTGTGTGCTCTAGTCCTAATGCATCTATTGGACTGTCGATCCCTATGATTAGAAATTCTCAGCCGACAACTAACAGTATCGATGTCAGAATGTATTCTTCCCTTATGGGTACTTTCAAATTCATGTCACTGAGCCACCATGTTTACGCCATGTCTAGTAGGCACGTTTCGACAGGATATTCCATTCCTTTCTGCACTTCCTATTTTGGTGATCCTTCAACCCTACCGTCCTCGACTGCGTCTTGTGAGGGTCATACACATAATGGAATTACATCACCATCCTCTTTTAGTCATGTTGGATATGGGTTGACAACCTCTTCTAGTCATGTTGAAGACCAAGAACCAACCGCTACTAATCATGTTGGAGGCACAAGTCTAGTCATCGCTAGTCACACTACACATGCATCACCAACCTCTGCTAGTCATGTTGGGGATCCATCACCAACCTCTTCCAGTCATGTTGAGGATTTGATACTAGCCTCTACAATTCATGTTGGGAGCATGTCACCAGCCACTGCAAGTCATGATGGGGGCATTCATATGATTGAGAAGCTTAGACGTGTAAGGCGTAAGCCCAAGTTCCTTTGTAGAATTTGCAAAGGAGATCACCTTACTTGGGTGTGCCCTAATACTACTGTGGTACATGAAGTGTGTTCCTTTACTGAGGGCCCTTCAGGTTCTGAGTTGTCTTTGGCTTCCCAACCTTCTTTGGTTGATACAACAGTCATGCCGATGCAATATTTGGATGACACCCATCTTCCTTTAGGCGCTGATACATCTCTTGAATTTGTTGTCTCACATCATATTCAACCAATGGTTGAAGAAGTGGTCGTGCCGATGCAATCTTCAATCCCAATCTTCTCTTGGAGAGTGACAAGACTAAGGAAGTGACATTTCCAATGCAATCCTCAATCAATACCACTCTTCTTTTGCAAGGTGATGCATCCTACGACCATGTCCTTAGCATTTCTAGTTCTGTACCTTCTTCACTAGGGAGCATTCCACTCTCTTAGAGTATGCTCCCTCCAAGTCCTAGAGTGGTTTACTTTGATTGTAATGATATTGTAGAGCCTCAACTTCCTTCTTCTACACCCTTCCAGATAAGCGACATTCTTCGATATATTGTAGATAAGGTAACCTCTGCAAGTATTTTATCCTCCTCGACTTGGAAAGCTTTGGGTTTTCCCAAGCTTGTGTCAAATCTTCATAAGTTGTTGGCCTTTCACAAAAGTCCTGCATGGGAGCCTTGGCCTCCCCCATTATATGTTGCTTAGAATAACATCCACAAGTCTGATTTAATCTCTTTTCCAACTCGTCTAAAAAGAGAAAAGATTGCCGAGTGAATTTATCCCTTTCACACTCATTAAATTGGACTTGAAAGGTCGTGAGTATTAGTTAAGCTCTTTTCCGACTCATTCAAAAAGAAAAAATATTTCCGAGTGATTTGTCCCTTTCACACTTGTTCAATTGAACTTGAAAGGTCGTGAGTATTAGTTATGCTCTTTTCCGACTCGCTATAAAAAAGTGAAAATATTTCCGAGTGAACTTGTCTTTTTCACACTCGTAAATTGGTTTTGAAAAGACATCTATTTGGCACAAGTTTATCCCTTTTTCAGACCAGGTAGACTAAAATACATAAAAAAGGACACTTTTTGGCATTAAATAGTGATTGCATCTCATGTCCTTGCTTGCAGTATTGTGCCTATAGTTGGTTCTCGCTTTGCATTATAAATTGTTTTCCTCAGCAGTTTTGCATCCTCAACCAAGCAGAGCCTTGTTTATATCCTTCGCAATTTAACACTCTATACCTAGGAGGGAACATACCCCCAAGTGTCCATCTGTCGCATGCATTTCCCTGTATTGAGCATAGGTACGTTCCACTGTTGGAACTAGTTTTTCTTACTTGCGACACTTGTTTCCTCCTCTGTATCATAGTATTCATTTGTTATGAAAAAACAAAAAAAGACAGGTGGGAAGGGAGTATTATATTATGTTAGCAGTAGTCATGTCACCTTTGAAAAGAGAACAAATTTATTGAGCCCATTAATCATCATAATTTTGGGATTAGCATGGCCTTAGGAAGCTAAACTCATTACAGAGTCTTCTCTACTGACTGGTTATTCTTCCAGTCCCATAGAGAGTTTTATTGATGGCTCCTGCATCTTATGGTTTCATCATTGGACTATGTTGTCAGAGTCCTCCATATGTCTCATGATCTTGTTCAAAGGAAGTCTATCAACCCATGTTGGCCATTCCTCAGAACTCTTGACTTTTAATGTCATCCATATCCTCAGTTTGTCTCATAATCACATGATATTGTAGTTCTATCATGCACCTTGGCCCTACTTTCATCATTGGTAGGTAACCTTGAACCCAAAAGTTGACATTTCATCATTGGTAGTTCACTGGGTGATTTCCCTTATGTTCAACGACAAGACATTTATTCACACATTGGGATTTGTGAAGTGTCTTGGATTCCATTAGCCTTATTGGTGGTCTCCTCTCCTTTGTCAGTAGTTTTCATCATGGGTTTCTATTCATAGAGTATTTTTCATGTATCACTTGCACTTGGCACATGTGAAAGATGCATAGGGTTGTTGGTTCATGAACATTTTCTTCATCCGATTTGGACCAAATCATGAAGCTCCTTCTTTGTACCTCATGCTGACTGATGAGAGATGCCTTAATGCTATCCTTTTAGTGGGTCTCTTTCCACCGAATTCATCTCATTGATTCTAGATACGGGACCTAGAGTCTTATGAGTACCTTGAGGCTTTCAGTCATCAGTGGTAGGCTCTCTCGCCATTGACAGTTGGGAATACATCAATGTCTCATGATCAATGGATTCTTCAAATGTTCGACACCGACTCCTCTATTCACACTTGTAAGAATGTACTCGATGCCTTGATACCTAATTTCATTATTGGTAGGTTGTCTCATGTTTGTTAATGATATAACTCAATGATCGGTAATCAAATGATGTCTCATTGTGTTCGACCTCAAATCCTTTATTTACATGATGTAGACTTGCACGCTTGGTGGATTGTGTAGAAGACTTGAATACATCACTATGTGGCCGCAACTTTCCTGAGATGTTGCTTCCTTTTCATTGGAAAAATACCTATATACTTAAGTGATCATGGGAGATCAGATTGTACTCCATGGTATACAGACATCTTCAGATTGGTTTTGAGACTGGTTCTATTGGGCCTTGTTTGTGACTATGAAAACTATTGGCATGTAAACACATTTATATTTTCCTATTCATGGCCATGTATACTAGTTTGGTATATTTTTCACATGGATTTGCAGTGTAATTTTATTGGCATCCATGTATGTAAAGTCTGTGCAGAATGTAATGATCAACGAGTTCATCCAGCTGGTCCCCTACCACTCCAATTTTGGGTTACTTATAATGTATTTCGGCCATCACAAATACTCCTCTGACCTCACACATTAGGGGGCATATGTTATAGAAAGATTTGCCTCACCCTATGAAATATTGCACAGAGGGCCTTATTCCATTTCCCTATCTAGACTTATCTTCCCTATTGATAACAACCAGAGATAAAAATTAATATTTTTCCACTTGTACGCATCTTGCACACTATGCAACAAGCGTATACATAGGATGCTCCACTACAGCCCACGTACATCGAGACTTATGCCAGAAAATGAAAATTAAATGTTGGGTTTCCATGTCACGACATGATATCTTTGGTCCTTCTCCTTCCATATACTAGAAATATTCTGAATCGTCCATTCAGTTCCATTTTGAAGGCTATAAATGGGTCAATTACAAGCTATGGAAAGAAGATAAGAATTCAAATTTGAGAGCAAAGTTACTCTGGAGAAATTATTACTTCATATTAATTCTGCATCCCTTTGTCCTTTAAGACTGAACACAATGTTCATCCCCCTAAGCTCTTTCCCTATTGATTGAGAACCTCATTGTTTCTCTCTTATGAGCTTGCCTTTGGTGGAGGATTGAAGTGGTGGAGGCCTGACTGGAAGGAACTTGGTTTCTCGGTTCTGAACCATGATGACACGGAAGTATGTAATATTTTCACTTCTGCTGATCATTTATTAATATAAATACTCCTTTCCTGTCCAATCGATATCTTGCAAATATATGAGTTATTATCCATGGGCATATTTGTTATGTTTATTAATGGATTATGTTATCTAATGTGCTAAAATTTTACATTATCACCATATGATTTCTTTGCTTGTTTGTTGAGAACTATTTGCAGGTATACAACTTTGGGTTCAAGTTCTCAACGGTGGACTTCATCAAACATCTGGACGAGGTAGGCCTCTTTCTTATCTCTCTTTCATATTGGTTTATATAGCATATGTTGGAATGGAGTTGATTTCTGCAGTCATTTCCATCTTTTGTGGTTTACCTTAGCCATAGAGAGATTTTCCTCGTAACAATGGACAAGTGGAAAATCGGGTAAAGTTGGACATAGGTGACTATGTGGACAAAGTGGCTATGTGGACAAAGTGGCCTAGAAGATGCTTCTAAGGAAGCTACTTGGAGAGTATAAATAAGAGGCAAAGATATCTCATTTTGATCACACTTAAGCATATTGAATATCTATAGGTGACTGAGGTAACCAAAGGACATATAAGCCAAATTTCAGATGGAAGGTGAAGTAAAGAAGGCCAAAATTCAAGGGAGGATAAATAATTTTCATGATGCTTTCTAAGGTATGTTATTTACAGGTCATCTCACCATTTTCACAATAACATTTTTTCTATAATGATTCAGACCATGAAATTGGGAGGCCATTGAGAAAACATATCCAAGTAGTTGTGGTACTAATTTCATTTTGTGGGTCGTTGTAGTTTTGGAGTTACACTCCATGGAATATAGGGTTTATGGCTAGTCCTGAAACTAGTCTAAAACAAGTGTTTCGGGTAAAAACGTCATAACTTCTTCATAACAGATCCAAATTCAATAAGACCAAATGTGTTGGTTAAAGTACATTCTTTATTATTCTTTGTACAATTTTCAGATACATACAACAAATATTCTGTGCGGGGCACACTCTACAAATTCGTTCTCTAGAATAAGCCAGAATTCAACAAGGTATGCCATTTTTGCTATAACTTCTTTTCTGATAGGTTCCAAGTAGTGAAACCTAGAGGAATTGCATAAAACATACTGAATAACATTGTATAATATTTTTAGATCTTTATTCATTACATGTACATAGTTATGATTATTCCAAGTTAGGGTTGTTGACTAATCCAAAACTAGTCATGTGAGACTAAAGTAAAGTTCGATGAAAATGCTAGTTTCTTGTTGTTAAAGTTAAGGAAGGTTTGTAGGTTGAGGTACAGGTTGGTGCATGGTTGATGCACTTGTTTATGGTACAATTTTATTATAGGTTTTTTGGTACAAGTTGGTGCATGGTTGATGCACTTGTTTATGGTACATGTTGATTACAAGTTGAGGTACATGTTGATGCATGGTTGATACAGGGTTCATGTTATTGGTACAGGTTGTTTAGTGTAGGTTTATTGGTACAGGTTTACAACAATATATCTCACAGTGATAGTGTGACAATGGTTCCATCATTCTACTTATACGTCAAGGAAGTTGGACGGGGCAAGGATAGGTGGTTGTAGCCACCTTCCGGTTGTAGTTGGAGAACATAGGGGGTTGTAGCCTCCTTCTAGTTGTAGCGAGAGAATTGGGGAGTTGGAGCTTCCCTTGCCTTGTATCCTAAGAAACTAGGGGGTTGGAGCCTCCTTCCAGCTGCAGCTTGAAAACAAATGAAGTTGGTGCTTCCAATGAATGTAATTCTTCAAGGCATATAAGAAAAAACATTATGTGGTTTTCTCTCACTTTGGGTTTCCATGTAAAAACACTGGTGTACTGTTTATGTTTATGATTTTTCATTTTTTCATTGTTTATTTACTCTGCAAATATTGGATGATAATTCTACATTGATATAACACTTACATTATATGGCTAAAAAGGATTATATTGCTCTATTACTGATTCACCCCCCCCTCTCAGTAATCCAACAAGTTATTGGGCACATGGAGGTTGAGTACAATCATCTTGGGGAAGAGTGTGAGTCAAGAAATGCAAGACAAAGGGAGGAAATTCGTATGGGTTTGGATAACAAGTTTTTGGATAGTCAATGTGGTGCATGAGAAGCAAGTAGAAAGCCAGAAATAGAGCTTGGAGTTGGTGTAGCCATGGAGGGAGAATTCTAGAGAAAGTTGGAGTGTAATTGGAGTGAATTGTTGCTAGAAAAATGAGGAGCTAGGTTGTCATGCTTAAAGAGTGAACTCATGTGTGAGTTGCACTAAAACAACAAGTGTTTGTTGTTGGTTTGTTGATAGTTTTCCTAGCAACAATTTCCATTGAGTTTCCAGCTGAGAGATTCCTAGCTTCCTATTCCAGAGAGACCCTAATAAATGAATGGGACACCCAAGGGACTGATATCAATGAAGGGGTACATTCCTTGGGTTGGACAGGTGAAGAGGAAGAGAGTTGGTGGAAAATCAGGATAGTTGTAGGATAATATCAGTTAGGTTGTGAGTTTTATGAGCTTAGAGTGGAATGTGAAAGACCACCCTCTTTTGTGGATTGCTAGCCTCAAATTGGGGGTGACTGGTTGTTGAAATTTGGAACAATCAGTATATGGTTGGGTGGAATTTTTGTTCCAAACAACTAGTTGCACAACTCTTGTTTAAAGATAAGTGTTTTATCTTGTTGCCATGTTGTTCTCATGCGTTATTGATGTGCATGAACTCTGTGTATTTGAGAGTTATTTATATGTTGTTGTGTCAATGATTAAGTTGCATTCATGTTACTTTGGTATGCTTTAGATGCATATATTTTGTGGTTATAGACAATAGATAAATTTGTTTTAAATTCGTAGTTGTAAGCTACAAGAAATTAGCTAATAGTAAACGAATTAATTTAGTTAGCAGAAATTTCATTTTTATGTTTATTTTGCACTGTAATGACCCTCGGTTTTGTTGGGGGACGTTACATTATCGTATCAAAGATTTTGATTCAAACACTGGACTTTTATGGGATCAAACCAGAGCGAATTGATGAAATTCATTGTTGCAGATATTGTTTGTGACCGATTTGGGTAAAAATGGATATTTTAGATAGAAATTCCCAATTCTGTGAATGCAATCTGAGTTTTAATGACTTCAAATAGTTTAACAAGGTTAATGGAGTAGAGTGGTGAAGTTGCAGATCAAAATTCGACCTAGAATGGTTGAAATTCAAGTTTTAATGGTCTCCTGTAGAGTTATAGGAAGTTTGAAGAATCGACGACTGCGATTCACTATGATAATTGTTTTTTAAAATTAGAAGGATTCGACAATTAAAAAGGTTGATGAGATCAACGACCATGATTAAATATGGGGTTCGTGAAACAAAAAGGATTGAAAGTCTAGATCAATCAAAGAAAATTCAATTTTTTTCTAAGTGTAAATTTCACCAAGAGAAATCGTCGACAGTCGATGGACGAATCGGTCGAAATGAAGAAGAGTTTGGTTTGGCCATAAGACATCTCTTACCATCGATGGTCGACGGTCGGGTAAATCTGATGAAGTATTTTTTATCACCAATGAACGTCATCGATGACCAATGGGTCAGTGGTCAGGGGTTGGCTGATTTTGGTGAAATATTCGAATCAAGAAAGAGAAATCACCAATGGTAGATGTGTCTATGGTTCGACATTGGCTGAAGTTGGCAAGTTGTCTAGGTTGTCCAAGAGAATTGGTCAATGAACGATGGGGAAAATAGGATGATTATGTGTCATTCCATGTCAAAATCGATGTGGCCTTCCATGTCACCCAAGTTGACACCTTAGGATGACATGTCACGAAACATCAGCATCCACATGTCATGCCACGTCAGCTAACAGAAGTGGTCGATGGTCGATGTTCAAATCGATCAATTTGGAAAAGTGTATTCGAAAACCATTAGGGATTGTTGATCATTTATGGGCTAATGGTTAGGCACCAACTGAAGTTGTGAGAGTTTCATTCGCCAACGAAGGTCACCGACGATCGATGACTAGGTCGACCTGTTTGGAGTTGTGTGCAAGTTGGTCGTCGGGGAGTTGGGCTAACGGTCGATGCTCGGATCGATGGTTTGTGGAAGTATTATGCACACTAGGAGAACATCGGTCATCGATGCCCGATAAATAGTATATCAATGGCCCATATTTCTTCTAACATGATATCGACAACACAGATTGCACATAGGAAAAATTGTTCATAACTAGAGCAAATTGTTCAAATTCTAGAGCCATTTTCTTATTTTGGCCATAACTAGAAAAAGATATAACAGATTAGGATGAAACTTATGGGTTTTTTCCACAGAGAGGAGGCCTACAAAATCACTAGAGAGGGCCCTTGTCCAATTCTGTTTGGATTTAGAAGAAATTGTAAAATAGTCACTTTTAAAGATCTGGGTCCATATCATTGACAAAAGTCCAGAGTAAACCAAAACTATTGGGGAGAGTCCAAAATGTAGACACATAAATAACCCATGAAGGAACTAAATAAATCCTATGGGAATTTGAATGGGGACACTGAAATAGGCTAAAATCCATTGTTCTTGGCCACTTTTTGGGGATTTTTGAGATTTTCAGAGATGGAAAAGTGACCCGAGATCACAAAAATGGAAAATTTTATTTATTTGACTTTTAATATAATCTTCAATAAAAACAACTTTTGAATAGTGAAATTTTTCCAGAAATGTACAAATTGAATGATAGCGAGTTCTGCTAAAAATTCCAAGTCTGGAAAAAGGAGTTAAAAAGGACAAAGTTCCATATTCCAGATTGTTGTAGTTTTTTACTAGAACATTAGATTGAAAATTTAAGAGTTTTTATGAATTTCCTATTGTTATTTTTTTCTATGTCTCATACAAAAGTTTGTCTAGTTCCTTACATACTTTCTTTTTCAATTGACATAAGTTAGCATTTCAATAAAATTGCACCAGTAGAGAAAATGCACATAAAGTGGTGAAAATGGTTTTTTCAAGAAGCCATAAATTTCAACTCATAGGTTGGATTGGGGTATGATTATAACCATTGGAAAGAAATTTCATACATGAATTCATTTAGGGAATCATAGTGTGAATTGATGCAATGTGTCCTTCATAAATTGACAAGGAAACAACATGTATTCTAATTAATGAAACGTTTTATAATACACATGTTATGACAATAATTATTACATGGACATTTCTTGTAGAATTAGAAGCACAAAAATAAACTTTAGTTATTATATGAGGAGTGGAGTTATGGAAGAGGCTCATGGATTTTACATCCATAATAAATAGATCATAAGTCTACATGTTAGCATGGGGAACACTGAGACAAATTCAAATGGAAGAAGAGATAGGAAAGAGTTTGTCACTATGAGAATCTTGCATAGGGAAGTGCAGAGCTACATAGATGATAATGAAAGGATTATGAAGGCTCGAAAATAGATACTTCAGAGCTTAAAAATGTTTCATAACAAAGTTAACAAATATTCTGGCACCAAGCAAGCAACTAGTGCTAGAAAAGTATCGACATATAGATCCCATAGAAAAGGGGATGATCATGGAAATGATAGACAATCAAGAATCATGAGTAGACACCATCATTCTCCAAGGCAGTCGACTAGAATAACTCATGCAAGCTCGGGGCTAGGGAGTAGCCTAAGTGTGTCTCATATTCAAAGGTAAAGAAGAAGGCCTAAGGTAGACATCTTGCAAGGTGAACTCAGGAAAATCAAGCCACCTAGTCTCAATGGTGAACACCGTAAGGGTGAAGAGGACGAGGCTTGGCTGTTGGAAATGAAGAAATATTTCTAGCTGCATGATTACCCCTCCCAAGTAGAAGCTAGAATTTCCACCTACCATTTGCATGGAAAGGGATCCATGTGGTGGGATCAGCTTACGAAAACCAAGAAAATTGATTAGAAGAGGATCTCATGGAGGAATTTCAAAGGATATTTCCAAGAGAAATATTTTTCCAAGCATTAACATGAAATAAAAATGAAAGAGTTCTTTAAACTCAAGTTGGGAACCATGACAATGGAGGAATAAGAGAAGTGGGCCTTTGAATTGTTGAAGTATGTTGAATTCATAAAAGATGAGAAGGTTAAAATCCAAAGGTTTCTAAGTGGGTTACCCTCCTTATATAGTGACAAGAGACAATATGATAATCCTAATATTTTGGAGGAAACCATAAGGAGAGCAAGCCACCTTTATGAGCAGATCAAAGGAAGGTCAATTTTCCAAAAATATTGGAATGATAAGATGAAAGGGAAAAAGGATCAAAGTAAGAAAGGATTTAATCCACCCTTTTTTATAAATAACTCCCAAGTAGATCAACAAGTCTAGACAACCCAGAATGAGCAAAAGAATGCATATTCATTTGGGAAAAGGCCAAGGAAGCAACTTGTTCAATGTTGGGGATGTGAGGGAAATCACTTATATATGGATTTCCCTCACAAGAATAAAGAATGAGGACTATCCACAACATTCAGGAGGTTGAAACAATGAAATACATGGGAGGAAGCATGCCAATGATTTATTTTGCCTTGGACAACAAGCAGGAAGAGTATCAATCCCTCATGATCGAAGTGGAAGGTAAGATTGAAAACCAACCCATAGCAATTTTGATTTATTATGAAGCTAGCCATAGTTACATAAATGCTAATATTGTTGAAATATTTCACTTGCAAAGAAGTAAGCATAAGAAATCTTGGTTAGTTCAGTTAGCCATAGGGGGCTAAGAGGAAAATCAATAAGTTGGTTAAAGATTGCCCGATAGACATGAATGGACTTAGCATAAAGGTATATGTAAACATCATACTATTGGGTTCATATCACTGTCTAATTTGCATGGATTGGTTGGAAAAACATCATGTTGTCCTAAACTATTACAAAAAGGAAAACACATTTCTTGATGAGGAAGGGTAGCAAGGAAATATTCAAAGCATTCCAAGAGTTGTAGTTGTTAGAGAGATTTCAGTTATGCAGTTGAACAAGAGCTTTAGGAAGGGATGTTAGATGTTTGCATCCCATATGGAGGAAACCAAAGACAAAGTGGCAAGCATTGAATACCATCTGATCTTCAGGGATTTTGAGTATGGATTTAGAGAAATTCCAGGATTACCACCAAAGAGAGATATTGATTTCTTTATTGATTTGGTGCCAATAGATTCCCTAGTGTCTAAGACACCTTGCATAATGTGAAAACTAGAACTAAAAGAGTTGGAGATGCAACTTGAAGAAATTTTGAAGAAGGGGTATATATGACCAAGTGTGTCGCCTTGGGGATCCCCGATTGATTTTGTGAAGAAGAAGGATGGAACCTTAAGGTTGTGTATTGATTTTAGGTAGCTTAATAAGGTTACCATAAAGAATAAGTATCATTTTCCAATAATCGATGAATTGTTTGATTCGTTGAAAGGTACAAGAATATTTTCGAAGATTTACTTGAGATCAGGATATCATCAAGTAACGATAAAGGAAGAAGACATCAGCAAGGCAACATTCATAACAAGATATGGGCATTATGAATTCATGATAGTGCCATTTGGGCTTGTATATGTGTTGAAACTTCATAGAATAGATCTAGATAGAGAATACCACACATATTTGCAGAGATAAATTGAGAAAGAAGAAGTGAGAGAGAAAGAATGGAAGAATTCTCATTAACTGTAATGAATAATGAATAATTTAACATGGTATACTCTGTATAACTCAATAAATGCACACTGGATGAGAACCAATGCACCACAGTGGTGGTCTAGAGTGATATAGACACACACCAACAATTACAAGAGTGAACTGCCACCTAGTCTAGTCTCTCAGGTAGTTACGGGAGTGAACTGCCACCTAGTTGAGTTAACTAGTCAACCAATATTTAGTTAACTGACTGAAACATAGTGTAGTGAGGAGTAGATCAAAGAATCGAGAGTAATGCACCATTCTGGTGATGAAACCAAGGCTAATTTTCATTATCATGGTGATGATCCTAATTTTGGATGGTGACAAATCCAACGCAACATCTAGAGTCAACTCAACTAGTCAAACTGAAGTGTCAACTGAAGAGAATATTCTTCAGGTGAAACATTCTCCCCTAAAATATAGGAGATTGGATAATGACTAATAAACAAGGAAAAACCTTAGGAAAAATAAATCCTAGGTGTGTGTGTAGTAACACCAACACCCCCCCTGAACATCATTATGGTGAAAATAAACAATGGATCCTGACAGCGAGGCCATGTTAGGTACCCAATACAAAAGATACACTGAAATAAAGTGAGGAAAGAGGGAAATCATCATGGTAACCCCCCCCCCTCAAGGTACATTGTATGCAAAAATAATAAGTACAGTTGCTAGGAAACTGTGTCCTTCACTCTTAGACAACTTCGCAAAAAATGGAACTTTTGCTCAATGAAGGTCTTGGTGAAGATGTCTACTGTCTGTTCTGCTAAAGGATAGAATTGTAGGTTGATGATCCCCTTGTGTACTAAGTCCTAGATGTAGTGCATGTGGATTTCGATGTTCTTCATTCATTGCCTCTGAACTGGATCTCTACAGAACTTCAGACTGCTTTGGTTGTCACACCAGATGATGATCGACCGATGATACTGAATGCCCAACGCATTGAGAAAATGTTGAAGCCACATAGCCTAAATGGTTATGTTAACTACCCCTTTATACTCTGCCTTGGATGAAGATACAAAAATGGAATATTTCTTCTTGCTCGACCAATAGATAGGCCTGGAAACAAAACTAAGTGAGTAACCAGATGTGGAATTGCGATCAGTGCTATTGCCAGCCCAGTCAGAATTAGTAAACCCAATGACATATAATGTAGAGTGTATTTCATAATGAATTCCAAAGGTGATGGTTCCCTGTACGTATCGAAGAATACACTTTGCAACCTTCCAATGTAGCTCATGCAGCTCTTGTAAGAACCTAGAAACTACACCATCTTCATATGAGAGGTCTGGTCTAGAGTGTGTGAGATACAACAAGCTCCCCACTAGATTTATGTATAGTGTGATTCCAACCAGTGGAGTTTCCCCGCCATCCTCAAGTTTGATTCCTGACAGTAAGGGAGTCGTAACATACTTGCAGTTTGTCATGTGAAATATCTCAAGGAGATCTCGTGCATACTTGGCCTGAGACAGTTTGATGCCTGATGCATCTTGACTGATATCGAGTCCAAGGAATAAGTGTAGTGGACCCATGTCCATCATAAAAAACTTGTCATGTAGAATCTATTAGCGTCAGAAATCACTCCTGGATTGCTTGCAGGAGCAAATCCTGACACCCATCAGTTTAATGTCACGATTTGTTTAAAAGGGGTGATCAAATGGAAGCAAACTTGGAACAGTCGTCTCAACTCAGAAACTAGGCCAGGCATGCACGGGCAAGTGAGGTCTTCGATAAAATCCAAACAGCGAGTTGTAATAAGGGTGAGTAGGGGGAAGACTTTCATGAGAAAAGTGCAAAGGTCTATCATAAACATCAGGTTTGTAATATACTGGAGAAGAAAGCATTCGAACGCAAGATCCTCTTACATTCAAACACAACAGACCAGAGAATACAATAATGTCACAACAAATACTTTATCATAACATAACTGCAACAATCCATGCGAATCATTGATCATAGACTCTCTGATACGAGATGAAAACATAGATGGAAAGAAGGAGAACTGTTTGTCATAAAACAAGAAATCTCAAACACAGATACACAACCCAGAGAACTAGAATGTTTGCTGAAACTTTACAGTCGGGAGCTTATCTCTACCATCGATAGATACAAAAATGGCGAAAACGCCTTCATATACTCAAAACAACAACAACAGTGGAATCAAGACACTACATTGAAAGCTTTGCATATGCATGGCTTCTGACAGTCAACATCTGAAAGATCGTGCAACTTATGTCAGACGCAATCTAACTCTTGACAGTTCCAACGGCGAATCGACGTGCCTTTAATTCATTTCCTTGCTTTCCCATTATGGCGGAGGTGATGTCTAACCACCACCAACCGCTTCAATAACTGCTTCATCGGGATTGAGGATGGCCCGACCAGCTTGGCACCTTCGATACGTGGAGGGCCTCCTGCGCTGCCACCTGGAATAACTGACTCTCTTAAAGAATAGGCGCGAAGGCCAGTGCGGAAGATGGGGCATGGGAACGGAGTAAGAAGCGATGAGGGAGCGAGAGAGGTTACAGGGGAGACACATGGCAAAAGGCGATAAGCGGAGGAGGCAGGAGAGTAGATTTGATGGACACATTTTAGTGGGAGGCTGATGTGGAGGGAGAGAGACATGTGGAAGGTGGTGAGTGGACGATGAGATGGGGAAAGGATCACCTGGCTAAACACAGAGCAGCTGAGAAGGATGGGATTGTCCAAGCGTCGTTGATCTGGGCGCATTGATCTTGACCATCGAAAAGTTGCGCGCCCAATTCCAGATCCCCCCCCCTCCGCTTAAAGGTAGAAAGGTAGGGGGGGTCCGGAATTGCATTTGTTGCCGTTGATTCGAGCGCACGAATCAGGACCGTTGAAGAGATGTGCCCCCG
>ML791298.1:699919-730576 GCA_009831015.1 Picea engelmannii
TTACCCTGGGCGCATAAGCATTCCAAACTTAGGACAAGTGGGGTTTTAACCCATACTTTCGAATTCTAGCCCCCCTTACAAGAAATATCGTTAAAATTTGGCTCCATGGGGGATAGATCGTCCCTGTGATGCTCTAAGAACATTTTTGCAGATTCAGTGCCTTGTTGTTGGGCTATGGAGTCATTTATTAAACTGAAAACAAAAAAAAAACAAAAGAGCCGACTGCGGCTCACAGAAAACATTTTTTCAAGAAATGCCCATTTACTGGGCCATTAAAAACTTCTTCGCCTTCCAGGTCCTGCAACCTGTAAGTGTTGTTTGAACATGCTTCAAGGATCTTGAAAGGCCCCAACCAGAGGGCGTCAAACTTACTGTGCTTGCCCCTGTCCTTCCTGGGTGCGTCCCACTTGAGTACCAGGTCACCCTGCTCGAATTCTTTCTTTCTGCTCTTCTTGTCGAAAGCTTGTTTGATCTTCTGTTGATGATTGTAGGCTCTATCCATGACCTGTTCTCTGATCTGCTGCACTTCCACCATTTGATGAATCCTTCTAACCACATGGTTAGGTTCTCCTTCAAAGTCTTGGAGGAAATTTGCCACAGATAAGGTGAGTTGAGTGGGGAAAACGACCTCTATTCCGTAAACAAGTTGGAAAGGTGAGAGACCCAGGGATTTCTTTGTTGTTACCCGATCAGCCCAAACGGAAAATTTGAGCTTTGAGTCCCAGGCCCTCTGATTTTCCTCCAATAGCTTCTTGATGAGATTGATTAGGATTTTATTGGAGGACTCTGCCAGTCCGTTTCCTTGAGGGTAGTATGGAGTGGAGTGAACCAGTGAAATCCCAAACTGTTCACAGAACTTGACCAAAGGATCAGACCTGAAGGGGGCGGCATTGTCAGTGACAATCCTACTTGGGAAGCCAAATCTGGCTATGATGTCTTCCAAGAGGCTGATGATTACTTTGTGAGAAGTGCTCCTGGTGGGGACAACCTCTATCCACTTGGTGAAATAATCGGTCGCAGTGAGGATCCACCTGTGCTGGCCACTTGAGGGAGGATGAATCTCTCCAATGAAATCCAATCCCCACTACTGAAAGGGTGCCGAAACCACTACAGGTTTCAATGGAAGAGATTTGAGTTGCTGCTTACCTGAGAACTTCTAGCATTTGATGCAAGCTCTGACCTCTTTGCAGACATCAAAGAACAAAGTAGGCCAGTAATACCCAGCCTGGAGGATTTTGTGGGCTGTGGTCTTCCAAAAATGATGACCTCCGCAGAGACCGCTATGGAAATCGAACATCACCTTCTGGGCTTGCTGCGGGTCCAAACATCTTAATAGTATCCCCAGAGGGTCTTTCCAATATAAGGCTTGGTCGACGAGACAATATCTGACCGCTTTGAGCTTTAACGCTCTGGCCCTACTTCTTCCCAATCCATCAGGGGGCTTTAATTCCTGCAGAAAGTACAAGATATCCCTGTACCAAGGACATGATGCTAGGGGTATGATGATCTGAGAATTCCTGCTGGATGACTCATCTTGCTCATTGATGAAGTTAATCCCCAAAGTCTTGCAATTGGATTTAGCCAGCAGCTTGGCCAAACCTTGTCCCTTTATCAACTTGGTGGGCTTAATCTCCAGGTCAAATTCCAGGATCTTGGTGATCCATTTACCCCTTCTCCCATCTATGTCAGGTTGTATGAGAATGTCCTTCATAGAGGTTGAAGGGACATATGCAGTGATCTTTGAGTGCAAGACATAGATCCCGAAATCTTTGAGAGCTTTCACCAATGCATAGGCCTGCTTCTCCATGATCTCGTACTGGAGTTTAGCATCTCTCAACGCCTTGTTGTAGAAAGCAATAGGTTGCTCTCTCCCTTGATCATTTTTCTGCAACAAGAATGCTGCTACCGAGTCACCAGAAGCAAACGAGAAAATCAGGAAATCTTTAGAATAATCGGGACTGATTAGCACAGGTGCCTCAGTCAATTCTCTCTTTATTCGGGAAAAAGATTCCCTGGGTTCAGCAGTCCATTTCACTTCATTTCCTTTCCTGAGCATGGCTGTAATGTGTTTCACCAGCTCGGCAAAGTTTGAGACGAATCTCCTCAGAAAGTTAACCTTCCCCAAAAATGCCTGACTTTCTTTCTTAGACCTGGGAAGTGACAGGGTCTGAATTGCTTCTACCCTGCTTGGGTCAATCCTTACTCCCTCTGCTAACACTATGTGGCCCAATAGCTTCCCCTCCTTCATGGAAAATAATGATTTCTTGGGGTTTAAAGATAGGCCATACCTCTGACACTTCAGGAAAACCTTCTTCAAGTGGCAGTAGTGCTATTTGTCTGTCTTGGAGAAGACTGTGATGTCATCTAGATATATCACCACAAACTGGTCCTTCTCCCCGATGAAGGCTATGTCCATGGCCCGCTGAAATGTTGCTCCTGCATTCATCAGTCCGAAAGGCATCTTATCATACATGAATGTGCCCCAAGGAGTGGTGAAGGTTGTTTTTTCTCCGTCCTCAGGCATGACTGATATCTGATTGTATCCAGAGAAACCATCAATCATGGATATCCTAGATGCACCAGTTACCCTCTGCAGTATGTGTTCCATGTTGGGCAGGGGATAATTGTCCTTCCTGGAGCTTCTATTCAGGTTCCTAAAATCAACGCAGAGTCTGATTTCCCCACTTTTCTTTCTCACCGGGACCAAATTGGCTACCCACTCAGAATATCTCAAGGGGACAATGATCTGGGCATCTAGCAGTTTCTTTACCTCTCTCTCCATAACAGGTAGCAACATGGGATTTATCTATCTCAGCTTCTGCTTAAATGGCTTAGCCTCCTCTTTCAGTGGGATCTTGTGCTCGATGACTGATGTGTCATATGTCTTGAGGTCTTCGTAGGTCCATGCGAACACATCAGCAAACTCCTTTAGAAACTTAGTATATTTGGTTCTCTGCTCCTCGGTCAAACTCCTTGACAGCTTGACAAACTTGGGCTCCTCCAGTGTGCCTATGTTGCACTCAGCTATGTCATCATCATCACCTGAGACTTTACCCTTCATTTCCACATCATTTCCATCGAACAGTCTTTCTAATGGGACTAGTCCTCTCGGAATGTAATTGCTCGGTAGTTGAATAATCTGGCAATCATCAATTTTATTTAAAAGTTCCCCAGGGTGACAGTCACCTTCCATGTCAGGATTCTCATCTATGTGAAATGTAGAAAAGTCATCGATGGACTGGAGAAATTTCTCGATTTCCTGATCATCTTCAAACACCTTCCAGTGTTTAACGTTGTCTGGTATAGAAGGTCTGTATTTTATTTCAACATCGGATCTGACCACAGGCGGTGAAGGAACTTCGAGCAAGCTAGTTGTGACAGCTAAAAAGTTGGTTGAATCATTTTCCTCCCTTGGAATGTAAGAAATATTAAAGGCCAGGAAGAAATTATCAACTAGGTCCCATACCTCATTCCTATAATTCCTGAGCCAAGGATTCTTAGCCTGATAAACGTTTTTGACTTGCTGAACGATCAACTCTGCATCTCCAAACATATCCATCTCCTTAACTCCCATTTCCTTGGTAGCTCTTAATCCAAGAACCAGAGCTTCATACTCTGCCACATTATTGGTGATTTCGAATTCCAGCTTGTATGACAGAGATATGGTCTCTCGCTAGGGTGATATGAATACCACTCCGGCACCTGCACCCATACTGGAGGAAGCCCCATCAAAGAACATATTCCAAACAGAGGTGGTTGGGGGGGGGTGTCTCCTGATTAAGAATGTGCTACTTTCTGATCTGTAAAGGAGCCTCAGGGGTGTGGGTGAGTTGTAGTAAACTAGAGCCTAAATCAATGTCCAAAGCATAGATGGGATGATTGGTAGGGTTGACTTCATCACTGATTATGTAGGCTAGTTGGGATTCTCTGTATAGTCTCCTATGCTCCCCTCCAAACACTGGAATAGTGGCATATGTGAGGTCCATCTGCAAGGTTCCCCCCAGTCTCTTTATCCAAGATCTAGACAACAACATGCCAAACTTAGGGGGGACATCAACTACCACAATATCCATGACCATACTCTTCATGGGCAACTGAAATAGGGAAACTGCCAGGTCCTTAATGACTCCCAAACACTGCACCCTCCTGGAGTCAAAATAATAGAGGTCATGATAGGCTCGGGTGACTTCTAGTCCCAACTCTTCCATGACAGTTTTGGGCATGAGGTTGTGAGAGGCCCCCGAATCCATAAGGCAATTATGCAGCACTTTGTCATGTATGTTCAAGGATGTGTAGAAGGGAGGGGATGAATCATCTCTGTCTTCTACCATGGGACCTAGGACAACTGCAGGCCTTTCATCTTGGAGGTTTATGGAGTCTGTGAGAGGGTATGAGGCTTCAGATTTCAACAGCTCAGAGAAGCGTTTTTTGAATTCCCCATGTTTGATTAACTCAGTGAGTGGCACAGGAATTCTGATTTTTTGAATCTCATGTTCGAAATTGAAAGGAGATATAGGCTTAGGGATTTCTTTAATTTCAGGAACATGATTATGAACAATGGGAGAGAGAGGTTGAGCCTTCTTACCTCTGTGAGCGTCTGCTACTTCATTAGCAGGTTTCTTTGTTCTAGTGGATTGCTCAGGAACATCAGGTGTTGTTGCCCTTTTATCGGACCTCAGGTTGTACCTGCCTTGACCGTCGCTAGCTTTGTCTCCCTTGCTCAATTCATTTAGCTGACTATCCATGAGAGACTCTTCATAAGCAGTCTGAGTGAGATGGGGAAAAGGAGGAGTATCTTCTAGGCAGTATATTTCAGGATCAAGCTCATCTGTTTCTCTTTCCTCCTCATGGGAAACCAAATGGTTCTGAAAAGGAGCCTGAATCCTCTGGTCTTCTCTGTCTCTTCCCCTTTCTCTATGCATAGTTGGGGGAGAAATATTATTTGGCCTCCTGAAACCTCCTTTATTTTCGGTGTTTTGAGGGCCCTTATACGTTTGTTTCCTTTCTACCTTCAACCTCTCCACCTCTTCGGTCAGAAACTTCATTATCTCGGTCAATTCGTTCACTTGAGGGTGGGGCAATGATGGGCCAGAAGTTGAGGCTTCAGTTCTTCTCTTCCTTCTGTCTGTGTCATCTTTGTTCCTCAGTCTGTCAGTTGCCAATATGTTGTATTCCACTTCTATGGCAGCGTCTTGCATTTGAGCTAAGGAGGTAGCTCTTCTTTCCCTCAATAGCAGGCAGAAATCAGGATCAAATGCACCAGCATATGAAATTTGGGCAGAGGCTTCTGAGGGCTTTATCTCTGTAGGGATCTTATTGTACATCTTATTAAATCTTTTGGAGAAGTCAGAGACAGACTCTCCTTCCATTTTCCTCAGAGACCCAAACTCTGTCATGTAATACATGAAATCTTTTCTGTCTCCCGACTACCTCAGGAAAACGTTATCCAAGGCTTCAATTCCAGCAATAGATCCAGGGGACAATCCTCTGAACCATTTTCTTACCTCTCCATCGAGGCTCTGGATGAAAACTCTCATCCATACATCTTCAATCTCGATATTCAATTTGTCTGCATAACTGTAAAAAGAAGCTAGGTGCTCTTCAGCAGTTATGTCTCCTTCCCCCGTGAACATGGGCATGTATTTCAAATAGTCTCCAGCAGGGAGGGGGTTCATAGGATGGGGTAGGATCAAAGGAGCATATCTAGCAACAACTATGGCATCCATTCTATTCAGAGGGGGATTAGCACCAGCCATAGGAATATTAGGTAGAGGAGAACTTGGAGAAGAAGGAGTGTGGAAGAGAGATGTCGGAAAAGAGGTTCTTGGAGGAGACAACGGAGAAAAAAGAGAGAGAGCTAAGGGACCTGAATGTGCAGATGCTTCTCTCTGTGAAGTAGTAGCAATAAAACGAGGGGTGGTGAAACCTTCAGAGGCTTGAGTTCTATGTTGAGGCACAACTTCCAGGGAGGGGGGAGTGACAAGGATCTCTCTTTCTGATACCAGACAAGGAGGAGAAAACTCAGCAGGAACACTCCCAAAATTCAGTAAACGAGAAACCTCAGAGGAGGGATGACTAGGAAGCTGAGAATAAGAAAAAGGAGTTCTCACAGAAGGGGATGGCGTATTACCTGTTTCAGCGATGGAAACATCTTTTGCAGAGTTCTTTCCCTTCCTGCGCACTGCTTCTGAATCAGCTACGCAGTGCGCAGGAAGGGAAAGAACTCTGCAAAAGATGTTTCCATCGCTGAAACAGGTAATACGCCATCCCCTTCTGTGAGAACTCCTTTTTCTTATTAGACCTCGTGGATTAGACCTCGTGTGTCTGCCTCTCAAAGCCACAATTGATAGAGCAAGTTCTCCCCAGCGGAGTCGTCACAATGGAGTCGCCAGGTGCACAGTAGCAATCTTCAAGTTCTGATATCTGATGCACCTTCAGAATCAGTTGATCTTTGTCGTTCAATCCCGGGGAAAATATTCAACTTCATCCCCGGCAACGGCGCTAGAAATGTTAGCGTCAGAAGTCACTCCTGGATTGCTTGTAGGAGTAGAGCTTGACACCCATCAGTTTAATGTCACGATTTGTTTAAAAGGGGTGATCAAATGGAAGCAAACTCGAAACAGTCGTCTCAACTCAAAAACTAGGCCAGGCATGCACCGACGAGTGAGGTCTTAGATAAAATCCAAACAGTGAGTCGTAATAAGGGTGAATAGGGGGAAGACTTGCATGAGAAAAGTGCGAAGGTCTATCATAAACATCAGGTTTGTAATAGACTAGAGAAGAAATCATTCGAACGCAAGATCCTCTTACATTCAAACACAGCATACCAGAGAATACAATAATGTCACAACAAATCCTTTATCATAACATAACTGCAACAATCCATGTGAATCATTCGATCATAGACTCTCTGATACGAGATGAAAACATAGATGGAAAGAAGGAGAACTGTTTGTCATAAAAAAAGAAATCTCAAACACAGATACACAACCCAGAGAACTAGAATGTTTGCTAAAACTTTAAAGTTGGGAGCTTAGCTCTACCATCGATAGATACAAAAATGGCGAAAACGCCTTCATATACTCAAAACAACAACAACAACGGAATCAAGACACTACATTGAAAGCTTTGCGTCTGCATGGATTCTGACAGTCAACATCTGAAAGATCATGCAACTTATGTCAGACGCAATCTAACTCTTGATAGTTCCAACGACGAATCGACGTGCCTTTAATTCATTGCCATGCTTTCCCATTATGGCGGAGGCGATGTCTAACCACCACCAACCGCTTCAATAACTACTTCATCGGGATTGAGGATGGCCCAACCAACTCGGCACCTTCGGGACGTGGAGGGCCTCCTGCGCTGCCACCTGGAATAACTGACTGGCTTAAAGAATAGGCACGGAGGCTAGCACGGAAGATGGGGCACGGGAACGGAGTAAGAAGCGATGAGGGAGCGAGAGAGGTTATAGGGGAGACACATGGAAAAAGGCGATAAGCGGAGGAGGCAGGAGAGTAGATGTGATGGACACATTTTAGTGGGAGGCTGACATGGAGGGAGAGAGACATGTGGTAGGTGGTGAGTGGATGATGAGATGGGGAAAGGACCACCTGGCTAAACACAGAGCAGCTGAGAAGGATGGGATTGTCCAAGTGTTGTTGATCTGGGCACGTTGATCTTGACCGTCGGAAAGTTGCGCGCCCAATTCCGGACCCCCCCCCCCCTCCGCTTAAAGGTAGAAAGGCAGGGGGGGTCCGAAATTTCCTTTATCGCCGTTGATCTAGGCGCACGAATCAGGACCGTTGAAGAGATGCACCCCCGATTCCGGACCCCCCCCTCCACTTAAAAGTAGAAAGGCGGGGGGGGTCTGGAATCCCGTATGCACCGTCGATTCGGGTGCGTGAATCGCTGCCACTCGGACTTTCTTGTCACTTACCTTGGGCGCATAAGCATTCCAAACTTAGGACAAGTGGGTTTTTAACCCATACTTTTTCATTCTAACCCCCCTTACAAGAAATATCGTTAACAGAATCCTCTTGACAATAGAAATCACTAAAGTTGAGAAACTAGTGATCAACAAATCATCAATGTACATAACTAAGAGTATAATTGAATCATTCATCCTGAGCATGTAGACATTTGGGTCTTATTTACAATGTACAAAGTTTTATGACAGCAGGTAGGAGTCCATGTTGTTATACCATGCCCTCGGAGCCTGCTTGAGGCCATAAAGGGACTTCTATAGTCAACAGACCAAAGATGAGTCCTGCATAAATCCCTGGGGCTGCTCCATATATATATCCTCAGAGATCATCGTGAAGAAATTCATTCTTCACGTCCATCTGATGGACTTACCATCCCTTGGTTGCCGCAATGGCAAGTGCCAGTCATATGGAATCCATCTTCGCTACTGTAGTGAAGGTCTCATTATAGTCAATACCATGCACCTGTTGAAAGCCTTTGGCGACAAGATTGGCTTTGTATCTGCTAATATTTCCATCCTTTGCACTCTTGGTCCTGTAGACCCATCTCCACATGACAAGTTTCCTTCCATAAGGAAGGGGAACTAGATCACAAGTTTGGTTCTTGAGGAGGGAGTTGTACTCCTCCTTCATGGTGGATTCCCAAAAGAGATTTCTAGCAGCCTTACCATAAGACTGTGGATATGAAGACTAAACCAAGAAAATATGCTTGGAGGGGAATGGTTCAATGGAAGTGACTGCAATAGGAGGCTCCTCGAAATCAGATCGAGTCCTCCTAGTATCGGTTGGACACCAACAAGATCCCCTGCTTCTTGAAGAGTAACCTGTGCCCACTTGGGCCTCTACTTTGGCTCTGCATCTACATCTGGATGCTCTGAATATGCATTTGACTGTACTGAATCTGTATCTGAAACATCTGAGTCCTCTAAATCATAACTCTCTTCTGAAGAAGATTTTTCATGTGCATGCTCATCATCTCGGACAGGTGGAAGAATGAAGGTGTCTACATGCAGTTGTTGAGGTACATGAGAGACACTTTCCTTGAATTGGACACTTTTCTCAATGATGATCTGGTTTGAGGAAATATCAATAAGTCTATATCCCTTCACATCATCAAGGTATCCAACAAAAATACACTCAGTTCTATATGGATCAAGTGCCTTCCTCTTTTCAGAGGGAATCCAGGCCCATGCACATGAATTGAAAATACGAAAGTGGGTCACTTCTGGTTTGAGGCTGCTCCAAGCCTCATAGGGGGTCTTATCCTTGAAATATCTATGGGGAGATTTGTTTTGGAGGTATGTTTCACAAGTAAGTGCTTCGGACCATAGTCTCTGTGGTAGTGAATTTGCATGCAACATGCAAGATGCCATCTCTTTTAGAGATCTCTTTTTCCACTCAACAACTTCATTTTTCTATGGAGTATAGGGAACTGTGTGTTGCAACTGAATCCCTACCTCATGACAAAGATTCTGGATCTCATGATTGATGTACTCTCCCCCATTATCATTTGAAAGAACTTTGATTTTATTTATGGACTATGTCTCAACCAGGGCTTTGAAATCTTTGAGGTGTTGACAGACCTCATATTTTTTCCCAAGAGAGTAAATCCATGTGAAATGTGAGAAATCATCAACAAAAATGAAAAAAAAAACTCTCTTTGCTAATAGATGGATGTGTAAAAGGACCCATCATGTCAGTATGGATTAGATATAAAGGTGCGGAAGGTCTCTAAGACTTTCCTTTGTTGAATTTCTCTCGAGGGTGTTTTCCAAGAACACATCCCTCACATAGTCCCTTGGAGAAATGGATCTCTAGTAGACCATCAAAAAATATTTTCTTTATAAACTGTTGCATATATCTGAAATTCAAATGTCGAAACCTTTCGTGCCATATCCTACTACTTTCATCAGCACGGGTGAGCAATAAAGCAGAATCTGGTTCAATAAATTCAAAAAATGTATACAATCTAGATTGATGATTTACCTCAGCAATAGCAACCCTGGAATTGGTTTGAATGTCATATATGTCCAATGAATTTGGTGTGACTATGAATTTATTTCCAGTGTCATAATTTGTCATCTTATACACAAAGGGAAGATTGACAGAAATTTTGGGAATGTGCAACACATTCTCGAAGCTTCCGTTGGTGAGTTCAATCCTTCCTTTGTCGGTGACCTCGACTGGAGAGTTGTCCCCCATCATAATATGAGGACCTTTGCATGCATCCAATAAATACTAGACTTATTTTTTGGCATCCATGTGATGTTATTCTCTTGAATCTACGATCCAAGCATTGAGAGAGGAGTCGATGGAAATCAAGGCATGGCTAGAATTTCCTTTCTTGGGATTCTGATCTTCTAGCTTCTTCTTCTTGGAACCCTCAGGGATGCGATCTCCAAGGGTTGTTTTAATGAATTATTTGAGTCATTAGATATATTTGTTTCTCTTGTATGTGGATTATGGATTAAATCCTTTATGGAAATATGAGAATTTCTCCCCTTTTCTTCCCTTTTCCCCTTTGGATCCAAAGGCATTAGTGAAGGGTTTTGTGTACTCTTCCTTCTTCGGATGTGCATGATATTTACTTTTGTCTTTATATTTATATTTCTGATACTGATGGCTGCCATCTTGCACAGTAAGTGCATGCACCTTTGGGCCTTTTATTTTTCCCATGTTGATGACCTTGGTGTTCTCTTGTGTCAGGGATTCGATAAAGTCCTCAAGAGAAGGAATCTTCCAGGTGGCTCCAGAGGTGAATTTGACTAAATGGAATGTTGATATGAACACAGAGAATTCAGGACCAATTTTGGAGAGAATGGTGAGAACCATTTGTTTCTCCTCATATTTATCAACCTCGCAACCTTTGAGTTGCGACAATAAATCCTTGAATTTTGTGAAGAAATATTGGATATTGTCGAAGATTTTTGGATCCAATGTGAGAAATTCCACCTACAACATGTGTCCCCTCATCTCATCCTATTTTCCAAATATCCTTTCCAAGGTGATACAGGCTTCATTGGGGGTTTTACAGGAAGATATGTGAAAAAGGACATCGAGAGAAATAAGACTGCAAATTGTTCTAAATGCTTCATCCGTTCGATTTAAGTACTTGGATTTTTCTATGGATGATGTTGGTTTTTTATATGTATTCAAGTTTAACCTGTACAATACTCTGGTTTAGAAATGAATCATTATTATCTCCTTCCATGCAAAGTAATTGTAAGGTGTAAGAATGAATTCTTTTGGGAAATCCATCTTTCTGTTGTCTTCAATCTTTTGTACCTGCAAAAAAATTGGTGTGGCTTTTTCTTGCATATCGTCGGCTCTGATACCATGTAAATGTGTTGAACCTGCACAAAATATATCTATCTAGAGAATACCACACAGATTTGTAGAGAGAATTCAAGAAAGAAGAAGAAAGAGAGAAAGAAGGGAAGAATTTTCATTAACCGTAATGAATAATGAATAATTTACACATGATATACTCTGTATAACTCAATCAATGTGCACTGGAGGAGAACCAATGTGCCATAGTGGTGGTCTAGAGTGATTTGGACACACACTAAGACTTACATGAGTGAACTTCCACCTAGTTTAGTCTCTCAGGCAGTTACGGGAGTGAACTTCCACCTAGCTGAGTTAACTAGTCAACCAGTCTTTAGTTAACTGACTGAAACAGAGTGTAGTGAGGAGTAGATCAACGAATAAAGAGTAATGCTCTAGTATGGTGATGAAACCAAGGCTAATTTGAATTATCATGGTGATTATCCCAATGTTTCACGGTGATAAAACCAATGCAACATCTAGACTCAACTCAACTAGTCAAACTGAAGTGTCAATTGAAGAGAATATTCTTTAGGTGGAATATTTTCCTCTAAAATATAAGAGACTGGATAATGACTAATTATGACTAATAAACAAGGAAAAACCTTATGAAAAATAAATCCTAGGTGTGTGTGAAGTAACTCCAACAGGGTTATCAAATGCCCCAACATTTTTTATGTGTTTGATGAATGGAGTGTTCAGGGAGTACCTAGGCAAGTTTGTAATTGCGTTCCTAGATGATATCCTCGTCTAATCTAAATCGGAAGAGGAACATGAGAAACATGTAAGAATGGTGTTGCAATTTTTAAGAGAGCATAGATTGTATGCTAATCTAATTAAGTACATCTTTTATCAAAATAAGATTCACTACTTGGGGCATATAATATCAGTAGCAGGGATATAATTTGATCTTGAGAAGATAGAGGCCATTATAAGATGGTCAGCGCCAAAGAATGTGATAGAGACTAGATCATTCATGGGTGTTGTTGGTTATTACCGAATATTCATAAAATGGTTCTCAAAGATTACAAGTCCAATCACTTCCTTGCAAAAGAAGGGAATGAAATTTGAATGGAATTCCAAGTGTGAAGAGAGTTTTCAACAGTTGAAGGGAATATTGACAAGTGCACCAATATTGAACATTGCAGATCCAAACAAATATTTTATTGTGTGCACCAATGCATGCAAGGAAGGACTCTGTGGAATTCTCAGTCAAAGGGACCATGTAGTATGCTATGAGTCCAAAAAGTTAAAAGAGCATGAGAGGAATTATGCTACACACGACTTGTAGTTAGTAGTGATTACACATGCATTGAAAAATGTGGAGGCATTATCTTATGGGTAAGAAATTCGAGCTAAGGATAGACGATTGTAGTATGAAGCATTTGTTTGGAAAACCAACACTAAATGTTAGGAAAACTAGATGGATGGAATTTCCGAGTGAATATGACTTCGAAATTATGCATATAAAGGGAAAGGAAAATCAAGTGGCTAATGCACTCAACAGGAGAGCTCATGAAGTGCATATTGCATCCATCATGATTCATACACAAGACATATATGAAAGATAAAATTATTGCAATAGAAAATTCATATCAACACTACGTGAAAATTAAAGAGACATTACAACAAGGTAATTTTTAGCAGAAATTTAATTATTATGAGTTAAAAGAAGGTGGATTTCTCATGTACAAATGCAAAGTATATGTGACAAATTCCAGTGAGATGAAAAATGAAGTGTTGAAGGAGATGCACAATGTGCCATATGTCGAGAACCTAAGATATTAGAAGACAATTGAAGCAGTAAGAAGCCAATACTTTTGGTTGGGAATGAAGAAGGAAGTGGCTAATTACATAGCCAGATGTATAGAATGAAAAAAGGTAAAGACAGAGCAAAGACACCCAACATGTTTTCTACATCCATTACTACATCCATTGCACAGAAAAAAAAAAGCAACATGTTTCCATCATGGTGGTGGTGGATAAGTTGACTAAAGTGACACATTTTATTCCACTAAAGACTACACACAAGGAAACAAATATTGCATATATCTACATGAAAGAAATTGCAAGGATACATGGGGTACCTAAAGCAATAGTTTCTGATAGAGATCCAAAGTTTACTTATAATTTTTGGAAGTGTTTGTTCAAGGGATTTGGAACAAATCTAAATATTAGTACACCATATCATCCAGAGTCATATGGGAAAACAGAAAGGACTAACAGGATAATTGAGGACATGCTTAGAATGTGTGTGATGGATCAACCGTCAAAGTGGGAAGATTATATTCATTTAGTTGAGTTTTCCTACAACAATGGGTATCAGGCCTCATTGAAAATGAGTCCATTTGAAGCATTGTATGGCAGAAAATGTAACACTCTAGTGAGTTGGGATAATCTACCATATGAATCAGTTTTTGGGCCAGAATTGTTAAAAGAAATGGAAGATCAGATGGCAAAGATAAAGAAGAATTTAAAAGTTTCTCAAGATAGGAAAAAAAGTTAAGCGGACAAGAACAAAATTTTTAGATATTTTTGAAGTGGGAGAACATGTGTTTTTGAAAGTGAAGGAAAAGAGAAGCTCACTAAAATTAGAAAGTTTCCCAAAGTTGACAGAGAGATATGATGGGCCTTTTGAAATATTAGAAAATATAGGGCTAGATGCATACATGTTAGCATTTCCTACATCCATGAGACTGCATAATGTATTTATTGTGCCATTGTTAAAGAAATATATGCCTAACCCTAACCACATAATTGATTGGAATGTGATCCATGTGAAGCACGAAGGGGATTTCTGGGTGGAACCAACACACATCCTCGACCAAAAAATCAAAGTGCTAAGGAAAAACGCCATAGGGATGGTAAAGGTGCAATGGGCCTGCTATGGTCCTAAAGATGCTACATGGAAGCATGTAGAAAATATGCGGGAAAAATACCCACATTTTTTTTATAGTTTTAAAGAAGATAGAATGCAAGACTCCATTTTTAGCAGCTAGAGTTCTAGAACCACATCTCAGAGTCCTAGCCAACTGCATTGGGACCCTGATAAAACAATGGCTCATTCCTTGGGTTAGCTCTAATAAACGGATGATATATACCTTGGGTTAACCCTGATAAATGAATGGTGCATTCTTTGGGTCAGCAAGTTGAAAGGAACATGAGATTTTGGTTTGATACAGATGGATATTAGTGACCACCCACCTATTCCAACTGGCTCCTCTTGATTGTTTTTAGTTGAGCATGTTCTTCTATACTTATTTGTAATTGTGGGTTCTACACTTCGAGGGTTGTCTGAATCCCAACACATATTCCAGGAGGAGATTTTGGCCTCCCACCTAATACATTTAGATTATTTTGGATGTTTTCATGTTAGCACATCTTTATGTACTTCCAGGGTCATTTTGAGGCCCTAAACAATGTTTTTTTTTGGATTTCCATAGTCAATCTATAGACATAGTCAAATTTTGATATAAAAATGTTGTCGAAAATCCCTTTCCAATGGGCTATATGCGCCTAAAACGGAGGTCGTATGCAAAATTTACGACCCTGAGAAGTTGAGGTACCAACTTACCCATCAGGGCCCATATGACTTTTGGCATTTCACCTCCTAGGGTTAGGTTTTTGGATATATAGGGTTTTGTAAATCATGAGTAATATTAAAAAGACCTATGCATCCTCATTGTAATAATTCTTCTCAAACAGATGCATGTAGCAGCCGCATCTCTTCTCAGAGATAGCTAACACCATTCGAGCAAGTTGTTTCAATTCAGCAGTTTTATAGTTTCAACCTATTTCATTTATTCAATAGAATATATTATTCATTGGATATCTGTGTTGTTCTCCATATCTCTGTGTTTATTGTATCCAGTCTGTTAATCAGTTCGTTCCGCTCCTAAATCCAGATCAGTGGTATCAAAGTGGTTTTCTCTTCATTTATTTTTCTTCGTGCATGTCCCCGACAAGATTTGGGTACAAGAAGTTGGGACTTGAACCAATCGAGCCTTTGCAATATCAGTAGCGTCAAACCCGAAAAAAACCCATGGGGGATGGAAATAAAGATGATGGAGTAGGATATCTTTTTAAAATGTTTCTCAAGGGAGCCCTTGCACGACAAAGGAATGAAATGATGGAAAATTTTACATAGATCCTTCAGCGGCTTCCCAAAGGAGAAGCATCTTCATCAAGAGACCATGCAACCCCCTTTAAGGTACATGTAAATTTTTATATTCCATTATTTGAAGTATTGATAGATAAAGATACTATAGATAAATGGTTGAATCTGCTCGAAGGGTATTTTTTGGTCCACAATTTTTTCGATAGGGAAATGATTACTTTTTCACTCCTCAAGGTCGTCCCCCATGTTAAGGACTGGTGGGATACTTACTTTGAGAAAAATTCCATAGAGGAATCTGCAATATTTGCAGTCGCCACTAAATGGTATTCCTTCTGAGATGCCATTAAAGAACATTACTACCCTGTTGGAAGCTACGAGGACCAATACACTAGATGGACCGCCCTGTGTTAGGAAAGGGACCAAACATTACCATATTTCACCAATATTTTCCATACACTGCGCACCAAATTGGGTATCAAAGACTCTGAGCGAGATCTGGTGCTCAAATACCGCATTTGTTTGCATAGATACATTCAAACAAAAATGGATTTTCTGGACATTTCCTCATTGGGTATGGCTTATAGATATGCCATCAAGATCGAGAAGAAATTTAAGAAGAAGAGGTGAGAGTTTGGATCTACAAACTGCTCACAGCTGAAGTAGGGAAAAGGTGGCCCCAACCCACACAACAAGAGATAGAGAAAAGATATCCACTCTTAGGAAAACCAGTACAAGCCACAACACAAGAAGGTTAATGAGAAGACGAAGAAGGACATGGGAAAATGGTGTGAATACCATAAAATCCCTTGGCACAACACCTAAGAATGTCGCTCCAAGTAGTCACTCGTGGCTGAGATGAAGGCTTATGAGTTACAGGTTGATTCTGACTCTGAATCAAATTCAGAAGGAGGAAGTGGATTATCAATGTTGAACCCAGTTTCACTGTTGCTACCACCAAAGTCCAACCAAGCAAACAAGAAGAACCAGAGGAAGGGGAATGCCTCTTTCAATCACAGATGTGTGTAAAGGGGGCTACCATTAATTTCATTGTCAATGGCGACAGTCAGAAGAAAATGATCTCAGCAAAGCTCGTTAATTGGTTGGACCTACCGACGATACCACACCTGCAACCCTACACCATCGGTTGGCTTCACCAAGGAAGATATCTTCGTTTCAGCCAACAATGTCATCTTCCCTACGACATCAAGCCTTTCAAAGACGAGGTATTGTGTGATATTTCTCTCCTTGAAGTTTGTGATGCTATTTTAGGACAAACATATTTGTGGAAGCGTCATGTTGTGTATGAGTCTAGACCATGCAGTGTTATTATTACTTTGAGTAGAAAATTGTATAGGATACGAGAGGTAGTGTCGCCTACCACTAT
The DNA here is from genome assembly GCA_009831015.1 of Picea engelmannii. Taxonomy (NCBI): domain Eukaryota; kingdom Viridiplantae; phylum Streptophyta; class Pinopsida; order Pinales; family Pinaceae; genus Picea; species Picea engelmannii. Next base: position 716,733 of record ML791298.1, read on the forward strand.
TTCTTTAATCTCTGCTAAGCAATGCAATAAGGTCATTTCATAGACTGAGAAGTTCATCTTCTTTGTGATCAGTGCTCACAGTAAGTAGAAGTTCACTTCCACATATGTGGCCTCTACACAGAGCTTCTCTTTGTAGCAAAAGAAAGTGGATAGGATCATGGAAGACTACAGAGACATCTTCTCCTCACCCACTAGGGTACCGACACACTGCCAAGTCAAGCATCCAATTTATCTAACCCCCATTACACCTCTTCCTAATGGAATAGTCTATCGTCACTCGCTGATGGAAAATGGTGAAATCAAGCGTTAGATCCAAGAGCTTCTTCAAAAAGGGAACATCAGACCCAACTCCTCCCCTTGTGGAATCCCAATTGTACTAGTGCAAAACAAGGATGGGACTTGACGACTCTACATTAATCACAAAGAATTAAACAAAATCACAGTCAAGAACTGGTACCCAATTTCCAGAATTGATGACCTTCTTGACCAACTCAAGGGTGAAAAGTTCTTCAACAATATTGACCTCAAGTTTGGCTACCACCAGGTTCCCATCGAACCAACTGATGTATGGAAGAAAACTTTCAAATCTAAATAAGGTCTCTTCGAATGGTTGGTCATTCCATTTGGCTTAAAAAATGAACCAACCACTTTCATGGGGTTGATGGATGATGTATTGACACCGTTCACCAACTATTTTTTTTTGGTATATTTGGATGAAATCCCCATATTCAACAGAACTTGGGAGGAGCACATGAAACATATTCAACAGGTTTTGATCACTCTGCGGAAACACAAGCTATATGCCAACTTGGAAAAATGCTCATTTGGCATGAACAAGGTCCAATAATTGGGCTACATTGTTGATGAGCATGGGGTACATGTTGATCTAGCTAAGATCCAAGTCATTCGTGACTGGCCAACCCCGATCACACTAATGGAGCTTCGAAGATTCTTCGAACTGGCCAACTTCTACCAACGGTTCCTGTTGGGATTCTCCCATATTTCATGGGCCCTCAACCAAGTAACCAAGGGAAGAGGTAGGAAAAATTTTGCATGGGGGAAGGAACAACAACAAGCATTTGATGATCTGAAGAATTGCTTGTGCTCAACTCTAGTACTGTCCTTGTCTGATTTGCAACAATCGTTCTAGATTGAGACTAATGCATCTGACTATGTTGTAGGCGCAGTTCTCACTCAACATGCTCATCCGGTGGAATATCATAGTGAGACACTCTCAGATACTTTCCGGAAATACCCCACCTATGACAAGGAGATGTCTTCCATTGTACAAGCATGTCGTTAATGGAAACATTACATTCTGGGAAAGGAGACAATCATCGACACTGATCACAAGCCTCTGCAGTTCATACAGACACAGGGGAAGTTGTAGAACAATCGCCATAAGAAGTGGTCCACCTACATCCAGTAGTTCCATATCAGCATCAAGTATAAAACAGGGAGAAAAAATAATGTCGTTGACTACCTTAGTCGACCTCCCATGGCTGCACTTACCACTATGATCCATTCCTATGGACATGACGCATTTGAGTGGCCCCAGATTTATCAGCAAGATATGGACTTCGCCACCACCTATCATATCTTAGGTACATGCGTGAATGTCACTAATTTTCACATTTAGGATGAATTGTTGTGCCATCTGGGCCATCTATGTGTTCCTGCAAGAGAACGTGCAAAGATGAATTGGGAAGCCCACTACAGTCGAATGGCAGGACATTTTGGCATGGAGAAATCTTGGCCATTCTATAGAAACATTTTTATTGGCCAAAAATTTGACATGATGTCAACAAGTATATCAGATCTTGCACTTCCCATGCCATTTCCAAGCCAGCGATCAAGAAGCAAGGATTATACACCCATGTTCCTACTCCCAAGAATACTTGGGAATCCATCTCGATGGATTACATGTCTATCCTTCCATCCACCAAGCAAGGAAATGATTGTGTATTTGTGGTAGTTTATTGGTTTTCAAAGATGGCCATCCTCACAACTTGTAAGAAGAACATCACAATGACAGATACTACCAAGATCTTCTTCGAACGAGTGTGGGTACATTTTGGGATACCACAGACCATCATCTTCGACCATGATAGCAATTTCCTCAACACATTTTGGTCAAGTTTATTGTCACTATTGGACACCAAGATCACTAAATCCATTACTTTCCACCCCCAAACCAATGACCAAACAGAGGTCGTCAATCAGATGGTTGTGCACATCCTGTGCATGTACAACTCTAAGCATCCACATACATGGAATGAGAGTCTCACCTATGTTCAACACAGTTACAAAAGGGCTCTCCATAGCTCCATCATCCATAGACCATTTTAGGTGGGGATGGGATTCCAAACCTTGGGTCCCATTGATGTTGCACTACCTCTTGCAACCACACCAACAAACTCTTCCCGTGTTTATTTTGAGACCGAAAAAGCCACCAGATTCATTGAGCGAATTCAACACATCTACCAACAGGTCCATGAGATTTTGCAGAATTAAAATGCTAAGTACAAGAAACACCATGATCAACACAAAGTGCCACACCAGTTTCAGGTGGGAGACAAGGTCTTGTTACATTTACAAAAAAAGTGTATTATAGGGCCCCATCATAATCTCCTCCTATGGGCCTTACACTATCACCAAGGTTGTGGGTAGCAATGATTTTGAGCTCAACACTCCACCCTTCCTTGGCTTGTACCCAATGTTTAATGTGGACCTCCTTTGGCCATATTTTCCAACATTATTGGACACATTTGAGATCGTAGAATAGCTGACACCAATAGAGCTCAACCCTGACTGCATGGATCAAGCATCCATTGATTATATAGTGGACGCACAAGTGAAGTGCACTCGTCAGCAAAGGATCTAGATTTATCAGGTTGTCATTACACCAAGGAAAGTGTCTCACCCAGGGCCAAATTCAAAAAACATTTCCTCACCTAATGGGGGAACTCAATGCAATGGAGACCATTGCTTCCTAAGGGGGGAGGACTGATCCAAGTGGATATTGGTGGCCACCCACCTATTCCAACTGGCTCCTCTTGACAGTTTTTAGTTTAACACGTTCTTCTGTACTTCTTTGTAATTGTGGGTTCTACACTTCCGAGGCTGTTCGAAGCCCTACACATCTTCCAGGAAGAGACTAGTGGCCTCCCACCTAATCCAACTAGCTTATTTTTTATGTTTTCCTATCAACACATCTTTCTGTACTTATAGGGTCGTTTTGGGGCCCTAAATAGTTTTTTTGGGATTGCCACATTTAAATTGTAGACGGAGTTAGATTTTGACAGTGTAATGTGTAGTTCTCAAAAATACCTTTCCAATGGGCTATCATGTGCCTAAAACATAGGTTGTATGAAAACGTTATGACCCTGGGAAGTTGAGGTACCAACTTACCCATCGGGGCCCACATGACTTTTGGCGTTTCTCCTCCTAGGGTTAGATTTTTGGATGTCTATGGTTTTGTCATTCATGAGTAATATTAAAAAGGCCTTTGGAGTCTCATTGTAATCATTCTTCTCATATAGATGTGTGTACATCTCTTATTAGAGATAGCTACCACCATTCGAGCAAGTTGTTTCAGTTCTGCAGTTTTATAGTTTCAACCTATTTCATTTATTCAATAGAAGATATTATTCATTGTATATCTGGTTTGTTCTCCATATCTCTTTGTTTATTGTATTCATTCTATTAATCAGTTCGTTCTGCTCCTATATCTAGATCATGGTTGGAGTTGTTGTTGGATTTGTTAAATTGCATAATTTTATTTCTAAGTATTGTGATCTAAATTCGCATATATATGTATATCAACATAGAGTGCAGTGAGGATTACACGTAATTGTAGGGGAGGGGGAATGTAACATCCCCATTATAATCCCCAGTTTAATTAATGCTTATTCAGATATAATGTTTGGCTATGAGAAAAGCAATGTAATATGTGAATTTCATTTCTATTTTTTAATAATAAAACATGATGCCAGCTGCTAAGGGGACATGGATAAGAGATGGGGGAGGAATTAATCCACAAGAGAGGGGAGTGTTTAGGATAATGGCCAAGAGGGGTCCAAGGAGGAAATACCCATGTATATTAATTCAACCCATTTTCCTAAATTTTCTATTTGTATATGAACCTTCCCATTTCTAATTGAGCGATCCCAAAGCCAATCATTGAATACATGTAAGAAAATGGGTGTGAGTGGTCACATCCCAAAGTTATTGGGCACATGGGGGTTGAGTACAATCGACTTGTGGAAGAGTGTGAGTTAATAAATGCAAGCGAAAGGGAGGAAATTCGTATGGGTTTTGACAACAAGTTTTGGACAGTCAATGTGGTGCATGAGAATCAAGTAGAGAGCCAGAAATAGAGCTTGGAGTTGGTGCAGCCATGGAGGGTGAATTCTATAGAAATATGGAGTGTAATTGGAGTGAATTGGAGCTTTAAAACTGAGCCAGGATGTCAGGACTGAAGAGTGAAATCCTTTGTGAGTTTCACTAAAACCACAAGTGTTTTTTGTTGGTTTGTTGATAGTTTTCCTAGCGGTAATTTCCCTTGAGTTCCCAGCTCAAATATTCCTATCTTCATGTGCCAGAGAGGCCCTGATAAACAAATGGGATGCCCAAGGGACTGAGATCAAGGAAGGGGTAAATTCCTTGGTTTGGACATGTCTAGAGAAAGAGAGATTGTGGAAAACCGAGATAGATGTAGGAGAATATCAATCGGGTTTTGAGTTTTATGAGATGTGAGTGGAATGTCAGAAGCCACCCTCTTTTGTGGATTGCTAGCCTCATATTGGGGGTGAATGGATGTTGATATTTGGAATAGTCAGTCTATGTTTGGGTGGAATTTCCATTCTAAGTAGTTGGTTGCACAAATCTTGTTTAAAGATAAGTGTTTTATCTTGTTGTCATGTTGTTCACATGTGTTATTGTAGTGCATGAACTCTGTGTATTTGAGAGTGATTTATATGTTGTTGTGTGAATGATTAAGATGCATTAATGTTACTTTGGTATGGCTTAGATGCATCTATTTTATAAGCTATAGGAAATCGACTAACAATAAAACAATTAATTTAGTTAGCAGGAATTTCATTTTTATGTTTATTGTGCACCGTAATGTCCCTCAACTAGGCTAGGGGACGTTACAAGTGGTAACTGTGTATATGAATTCATATCTATTCATATAGGTTGGTGAGCCAAGGTGTTTTGGGTTGGAGTGACTTGTATGTGTGGATGTTTAGACTGGGGTGCCAATGAGATATGTGGCTAGAGAGCCCGATTTTGTATTTCATAGCCACACTATCATTTAATAAAAATAAATCATTGTTGAAGACCTCGAGACAAAAAGAGTATGGGGGGATAAAAATCCATGAGAGGGAAAGGGGGATAATCCAAGGAAATACAATATTAAATTCCTAAAATTCCTAAGTCTTTATGAGTTATATTTATCCTAATTTCCTATGTGAGGGGAATGAATTACCAAGTAGGAACAACAGAGTTCATTGGATTGACATGTGTCATAAAATGAGCATGCAAATATAATGTTGATTCTGAGTGAAGTTTGGGGAGTTAGTCCATCATTTAAAATGTTGTTGGTTGGACAAGGGATTGTATTCCTTTTTTTTGAGTTGAACCAGAGAAAAGAGTGGAGTGGAAATTGTTTTGGAAATAACCTTATAAATCCTTGGTGGTTTGGGTGTGAAGAAGTAGGTTTTCATGCCCGTGAAGGATTTTCGTTGAGTGGGAGAATTGTTGGTATAGTTTTCCCTGTGCGTTGTTTTGTGTGGGTGTCTATGAATTCCTTGTGAACAATTGATTGTTACAGGTGCCATAGATCTCTAAGACTTCTTATCTGGCCTATTACTAAAGCCCTAAAATGGGAGTAGTACAAATGAAGGACTGTGGAGCAATGAAGGGGTACAATTCCTTGGGTGGGACATGCTATGGGGAGTGATATAGTTTTAGGTAGACCTTTTGCTAGAGTTGGTGCATTTAGCCTTGTCTTGAGTTGGTTGTTGCTTGACCTTGATTAGGGATAGTGAGAGTGTCGTTTCCTCGATGGAGTTATAGCCCTGGCTCAGGGGTGACGTTAATACCTAGACAAAGACCCATGTTATGTGTAAAACCCCTTATTAAGGAATATATATTGAATTATTACATTTATAATGTTATAATTTTATGTCTTCTAGAACCCTTCATTGTACCCTTTCATTATAATTATACCCTTTGTCTCCTATATATACACTAAGGAGACCTAGTCTTAGGATCATATTATATCATCTCCTATTGTATTAAGAATTGTATGTATTGTAAAAGGAGGTTTCTCCCTCGAGGTGGATTATATTTGTTGAATTTTTATCATTTTTTAAAGTGTTGGATCCTAACATTTGGAATTAAAGCATCAATCATAGGGTTTTTCCTCTCCAAGCAATTAATCCTAGAATTTCTGATATAAATTTTTTGGGGGAAAATTTAGACAACAAAAGTTGGAGGTTACTTAGAATACATATTAAGGTATATTTTGTACAAAGTTTAGCTTCTGGGTCATTATACATTCAGAGATATAGCCTATGGAATATAGGTTTTTTGACTTATCTTGAATTCAGTTTTAAACTATTCATCTTGGGATTTTTGCTATAACGTTTTTGAGGGGAGGTTTTAGATAGTGAAACTTGGTGGATACTGAGGAGACATATCCTAGTATAGGTGGTCCAAATTTAAAAACAATGTATTAAATATTGGACACGTGGAATCTGGTACAATTTCGATCTCCAAAAAAGTCCAAAAATCAGAAAGGTTTAGGAAAGTTACCATAAATTTCACTTGACACATCAAATTTTGGTCACACCTATGGCATTGTAGATAACACATATTTGAGTACTACAGGATAAAATTTTAGACTCATAAGGGATGTAATTTCATAAATACATCAAAAGGAAGGTTGGCCAAGAGGACAAACTCCAAATTAAGGGTTTGAAAGGTACATAACTTATAATTGGCATAACTTTCTATTGGAAGATCTATTTTTGGTGATTCAAAATTTCTAATAAACAGTAAAAAGAGGAGAATTTTTTTTTTCATAGGGATCCAAAGGATACTCCAAAATTTACTTCACCAACTAAACCTCCAAAGATCTCAACCATGACTCAATATGAAATCCAAGAGATTTATCACTAGATGGAAAAGAAGATCACTGAAAATATGGGACATATGGATAATAAGATTAATGAAAATAAGAATGACATGAAAACAAAGATGGATGAAAATAAGGAAGAGATGAAATTAAATATGGATATTATCCTCCATCCATTACATCACCTTGGAAAGGGAATACAATAGGTTCAAGCAATGGAGGACCACATAGGGAACCAACAAGAGGCTCTTAAACTATTGAAGGATAACTTGTTTATGGAAAAAAATAGGATGAAACAACACGAATATCAACATTACAGTGAAAGGGAATTTGAAATGGGGGATTGGGCATTTATGAGGCTACAACCATATAAACAAATGTCCCTCAAACAACAAAAGGACTAAATTAGAACCTAAACATTATGGCCCATATAAGGTTTTGCAAAGGATTGTGGCTTACAAATTGGATTTGCCTCCATCTTCACGTGTACATACAGTCTTCCATGTTTCTTTCTTAAAGAAGGTAATCAACAACAAGATCTCGGTCCAATTTTTTTTACCAGAAATTAATGAAAAGGAGAAAATCATACTAGAACCAGAAAAAATCCTTGAAAAAGGATTAAGAAGATAATAAATTGAGAAATTACGAAGTACCTCGTCAAATAGAAGAACCTACTAGTGGAAGAAGCAACATGGGAAGATGATTTATTCATGTAGAAATACCTATAGTTAGTAAAGTGTTGAGGGCAACACTTGTTTGAATGGGAGGGGCATGTTAATACCTAGACAAAGAACCATGTTATGTGTAAAACTCCTTATTCATCCCCAAATATTGAATTGTTACATTTATAGTGCTATAATTGTATGTCAACTAGAACCCTTCATTGTACCCTTTCATTATAATTTCACCCTTTGTATCCTATATATATAACAAGGATACCTAGTCTTAGGATCATCTCATCTCATCTCATATTGTATTTTGAATTGGATATATTGTAAAAGGAGGTTTCCCCCTAAAAGTGGATTGTATTCATTGACTTTTTATCATTTTTAAGGCATTGGATATTAACAAGTGACCTACTATTGAAAGTGTTGAACATCAATGTCTATGACTGGGAGGAATATTAGAGGTTTGTAGCTAGTTGGTGCTTTGATTTAAAGATAAGTTCCATAATTATGTAAATTCCATTTATGTGTATAATTTTTTATTTTCCATTGTGTTTGATTATTTTATTATACATTGCATGGTTGAATGTTTGATATCTTTAATAAACCTATATGTGGATACTTCATGGGTTGGTTTGCTTACTAGGATGCAAAATTTTTAATTGTGTGTGGTAGATTGTACATAAGCTTTACCAAGCCTGATGGTCAAGGTTGGTGATGGTATTGAAGAGGAATTTTATGGTAGCATGATTAGGTTTGTTCCTGGAAACATTACAAAGTGTCATTAGAGAAGAAATTTGTTTGGTAGAGTGGGTTAGCAAGGGTGTTGGGGATGCTACATATATACTTGGATTATGAGACAATTAAAAATATATATATATATATATATATATACATGAGATTATACATACATTGATAGAGATGCATAAGGAAAATGATGAAATTATATGTTAATGAGGGAAGAGAGGAATAAATGATCCATGAAATAATAGTAAGTGAATTATGAATACATGGTTTAGATGAGAATGATAACATAGTAGTACAATGTTCAAGTTTTACGAGACATTGTAATGGTATATAAATAAATGAAAACTAAAGAAGAAAGTTATATTTAGTGTAATATAAAATATCAACATTTCATCCTTTTCCATCCATCCAAAAAAAATGGGAGGAAAGCCTACAATTTTGAATGGAAATTTGGTAGAAATCATTTTGTTTGATGAAATTGACAGTGTTATTCATATATTGCACAATTTCAATGTAATAGGGGTTTTCTACATTGCTAATCCAATTGTATAATAAGAATATACAATTTTGATGGATTTAAATATGAATTATTTCATGAAGTTGTAGAATAGCATATTTTTTTTGAAATGCATGCATGAATCCGTAATGTAGTATACCCAATCCATTAATATGGAATGAATAATTGAAACTATGTTATAAATAAACTAATATGTGTATCTCGCATTGTGAAAAATCTTGTTCTACACACACGCGCACATTTTGTTTGACATGTATATCTATATATATCTACATTCTTGTTCTAGTTTAACCTTCTACAAAGATGGTGGCATGCATCAAAGTTTGGCTTCACATCATTTGTATGGCCGTAATAATTTATTTATGGGAAGAAGAGAAACAAACACCATTAACACTACTAACAACTTAGTGTTGTGATACCTCATAGCTTATATCCATGCACAATCTTTTTTCCCTATCATATTAACTAATTTGAATTAGAGGGCTTCATAAAATATTCATATCATCATATCATAACCCTTTAATTATCCAAGGAAATAAGTCTTCCCACAACACATATAATAATAGTTCTCTAAGAAGTTTATATTATAAAATATGCATTTTGGTTTTCATCACTAAAGGGCTGAGATGGATGAACATTCTCAATGACCTATCTAGGATTAGGGGATTCATTTTTATTGCATGAAAACTTCTTGTATTCACCATCACCTTTGGATTCATCACCACCCTTCCTTTCCTCCTCCATTTTTATTATCTCCACCATAATTCTTCTCCTAGACACCACCATCTTTCTTATCCCCAGGACCACCACCTTTCTTCTTTTTCCTTTCATTCTTTCTTGTCCCCATCCTTCTTGTTCCCTTATTACTAGTACTCATCCTTATTCCTTGGGATGATATCCACATGTTTCTTGGTATTTGTGTGGAGATATTCCGCCAAATTATAGGGATCTATTTTTCCTTTGAGTGTTACATTATTATTCTTCATATTAGGCTATGGTATTACACTCCCTCTCGTGTAATTGAGATGCCAATTCATTGAGGCATATAAGTGGGGTTAGTGGAGGAGATGAGTCATATCTCCTTTCCTCTCACATTTTGATTGCCTCATTGTTTATTTCCAAGTGGACCATGGGGCATGGGGGAGGAAAAGGAGGTGGATAAGGGGGCATGAACTAGGGGAAATGGATGAGTGGGGGGAGAAAAAACAAGTGGTATAAGAGAAACAAGTAATATTGGGAGGGATAGAAGTGGGAGAAAATGAAATACAAAATATTTATTGGGTCTGCTATTATGATGGGGTTTCAACTTATTTCTTGATAGTATATATTAATCTCAAAGTATGTAGGTTTTCACAGTTAGTCCTATTGTTTCTTTGAGTTAATAGAAATAGACTGTGTAATAAGTTATGAAGTGTCCAACGTTTCAAGTGGAAACTTCACTCATAATAAGGGACAAATAAGATAAGATGGTAGAAAAGAATGTTGTGGAATATCTTTAAAACAAAAACATTAAGAAATGGTTGTTGCATAGATACATTACGAAAAACAATAAAATATGGAATTGAATAGTTGTTGCTTTGATAAAATAATAAAACAACGAAAGGGGATTAAGAAATGACCATTGTAGAGATACGTTATGAAAAATAATAAAACATGGAATTAAAATAATAATAAAATAATAAAAGGGGGAAATAATTCAAAAAATATATAATTTACTAAAGGAGAGGATTAAAAGGTAGGGTAAAAGTAGATTAAGTGGAAGAGAGGACAAGAGTAAGAAAGAATAATGGAAGGGGTGAAACTATGAAGGAAAAATTAATAAATAAACCACAATAGGAGGGGAGGAAAATATTGATGAAATAAAGAAAAAGAAAATTAGTTTTAGTGATCTACGTGATGAATGATGGGTTTCCAAGATTGGCTTAGTTTATATCCACCATCTCAATTAAAATTATTAGGATGTTTTTTGATTTTCAAAGCTTCCTAAATAATGTGAGAGGAGTGAAAGGGTGTTGAGGCCAAAATTTTGGTTTGGTCAAAGTAAATCGAGTTTTTTGATTTGAGGTATTTTCAAATCAAAACACCTAATTTAATTTGACCAAACCAAAATTTTTGGCCTCAACACCCTTTCACTCCTCTCGCATCATTCAAGAATCTTTGGAAATAAAAAAACATCTTGATAATTTTAATCGAGATGATGGATACAAACTAAGCCAATCTTGGAATCCCGTCATTCATCACCTAGATCATTAAATCTATTTTTTTTTTCTTTATTTCATTAATCTTCCCCTCCCCTCCTATTGTGGTTTATTTATTAATTTTTCCTTTGTAGTTTTCTCATTTCCCTTATTCTTTCTCGCTCTCATCCCGCTCTTATCCTGTTCTTCCACCTAATCTACTTTTACCCTCCCTTTTAATCCTCTCCTTTAGTAAATTATATGTATTTTGAATTCTTCCCCTCTTTTGTTGTTTTATTATTTTATCAAAGCAACAAATATTGAATTCCATATTTTATTATTTTTCATAATGTATCTCTACAATGGTCATTTATTAATCTTGTTATTTTAAAGCTATTCCACAAAATTATTTTCTAAGATCTTAGATTATTTGTTCCTGATGATGGGTGGAGTTTCCACATGAAACGTTGGATGTTTCAAAACTTATTACACAACCTATTTCCATAAACCCTAAGAAACAATATATTAATCTTTCTTTCAACAACAATTTCATGTAAACCAAGGTTTTCAAACTCAATGTTGAAGATGAAGAAGGAAGAAGAAGAAGAATAAAAGGAGGAAGATGAAGAAGAAAGAGGAGGAGTAGGAGAAGAGAAAAAAGGAAAAGGGAGAGGTGGAAGAGGATCCTGGAGAGGGAGAAGGAGAAGAAAAATAATGTCAACACAAGAAGGAGGAGGAGGAGGAGGGAAAGTGAAAGAAGGGTAATGAGAAGAAGAGAGAAAAGGAGGAGAAATGAGAGGGAGAAAACAAAGAGAAATATAGAGGATAAGAAGAAGAAGAGGAAGAAAGAGAGGGAGAGAAGAAGTATGCAAAATGTAAACCTTTGTATTTTTTGTTTTTCTTTTTGTAAATTTGGATATCATTTGGGTGAATTCATGAAGTTGTGTCCCGCATTTTAGTGAAATGTGGGGATGAAAATTTGAAATTTTACGTATTTTTAAAATTGAAGTCCTCGAAACTCATATACCGCATTCTGAAATTTTTTTGGTAGTAAAAAAACATTTTGTAGGAAATTGTGTTATTTTTCTAACCAATTTTTTTATAAATATTAATGTCATTCAATGTGTCAAATTTGCATTTGATTTTATGTTAAAAAGTTACTTTTGTTCCCATCAACTAATTCAATGTTCAATATATATATTCCCCATAAGAAGGACCATACTCCCAAGAGAACTCCTAAGACTCTTATTACTACGAACATTCCCTGGGATTTTTTTGATGGTGTAGCACAAAAAAATCCTATTGTTGGAGGGGCCAGGGAGTAATATTTCTCTCGAAGGATCAATCCATCTACTTCTCTACTAGTTTGTTCATAGCCACAAACAACTTCAGTGAATTGATGGCTCTAAAGATCATCCGCTTATTGGAAAGGGATTTTTTTTTCTCATTTAAATGTTTATGGAGACTCTATGCTTATCATTCGATGCATAAATGGGACAAACACTCTTTATAATTACTCTGTTTATCCTCTCTTTTAGGTCATTCAGTGATCCATCACTTTGTTCAGTCACACTGCTTTCACTCATGTGTATAGGAACTAGAATACAGACACAGACCAACTCTCAAAGGCTAGTTTGGAGATGGACAGAGGCACATGGAAATATCCTTGAAAAGACCCTAGAAGGAACTTCCAAATATTTTCACAACACATGGTGATTTGCAGGATGTTTAATATACTTTTCTTTGTTTTTTTGGATCAATATCGATTGAAAATGTGTTTTATTATGGGTAGTTATGTGTCTTTTTGCAATTTTTTAGGCTCTTGGTATATTTATATGAAAATTCCAATATTAGTTGGTTGTTCATAGCACATTATCCTTTGATGTTGGTAGACTTTGAATGACATATATTATAGAAAAAATAGGCAAGTCCATCTAGGACCACTCTTTATAACTACTCTCTTTAGCCTCTCTTTTAGGTCATTCAGTGATCCATCACATTGTTCAGTCACACCGCTTTCACTCATGTGTATAGGAACCAGAATAAGGATGCAGAATGGCTCTCAAAGGTTTGTTTGGAGATGGACAAAGGCACATGTAAATATCTTTGAAAAGACCCGAGAAGGCACTTCTGAATATTTTCACAACACATGGTGATTTGCAGGAAGTTTAATCTACTTTTCTTTGTTTTTTGGGATCCATATTGATTGAAAATATGTTTTATTATGGTTAGTTATGTTTTTTTCTGCAATTTTTCAGCCTCTTGGTACATTTATATGAAAATTCCAATATTAGTTGGTTGTTCATAACACATTATCCTTTGATGTTGGTAGACTTTGAATGACATATATTATGGAAAAAGTAGGCAAGTGCATATATATAAAAGCACAATCTACAGAGAACATAGTGTATCCCACTTATATTTTTTAATTTATCTTTTGGAAAATTCTTTTTTTTTTTTTTCGACACGGACAAATTAATATTTGAATCACATTTTATATACCTTTTTGTTCCCAAAAAGTTTGTTTCTCCTGTTTACATAAATTGAAAACACATATATACATTTTTTGAAGAGGAAACATCCACAGTTATCCC
>ML791298.1:736763-750868 GCA_009831015.1 Picea engelmannii
TCGATTAAGGGTTGATTAATCCCTCATTCAAAAACTTATTATGTTAATGAAAAATCTTGATCGAGGTATTCTACTAAATTGAGCTACAAACCTCACTCAAGGTATTGATACAACTAAAATAAACACAAAAGAAATGAAATACAACATAAAACAAAAAAGAACAAGAAAATTGTGAAAAGGCTTGCACATGTTTACTCTTTGATTGTGAAAAGAGGAAAAATAAGAAATTTGTATGAAATCAAATATTAATTAGCGATAAAGATGGGGATTATGGAAAATCACAAAAGGAAATATGATTTCCAACATGTTGTGATGATGAAGTATAAGAGAAAGTTGGAGAGAGTATGAGAAGATTAAGAGTATAATTGAGAGGACAACAGGAAAAATTGAGAGAACAACAGGAAAAAAATGTAGGTCAACCCAATGCCCAACCTTTGGTGTATTTGATTGAAGAGTATTCAAGGTATCTAATTGAGGGAAATATCATTAATTTTTAACCACATTCACCAAATGAAGATTATACTCACACTCTTGATTTATATTCTAGTTTATAATTTACATAACATTTTTTGTATTTTAACACATGATTTATATGTAACACATACACAAAACTAATTAGACTATGTAGGGATAGAATCTAACCAGTTGTCATAGGACCCTATCCCCTCTTGGGTTTTGTTATAGCAAGATTTGCCTCAATCTATGCAAATTTTCTTAGAAGGCCTTTTTCCATTTCCCTATGCAGACTTGAAGTTTCTTTTTGCAAGTCCCGGAGCTAAAAACAATATTTTTACACATGTACATGCCCTAACTACTATACAACATTCATATATGTAGGTTTCACCACTACAACCCATTTACATTGGGTTTTGTGCCCAAACTAAAAAATAGTGTCATGTTTCCATGTCACGTCATGAGATCCATGATCCTTGACCTTCCATATACTGGAAACGTTCTGAATCGGCCCTTCAGTTCCACTTGAAGGCTATAAATGGGCCATATCCAAGCTGTGGAAAAGAGGAGAAGAATTCAACTTTTAGAGAAAATTTACTCTGGAGAAATTATTCACTTCATATTGAGTCTACATCCCTTTGTCCTTTTAAGTCTGAACACATTGTTAAACCCCCAAGCTCTTCCCTACTTGATTGAGAACCTAATTGTCTCTCTTATATGAGATTTCCTTTGGTGGAGGATTGAAGTCGTGGAGGCCCAACTGGAAGGGACTTAGTTTCTCGGTTTTAAACTGTGCCGACACAGAATTTTGTAATTCATTCACTTCTACAGATTACATTTTAATAGAAATACTCTTTTCTCATCCAATTGATATCTTGAAAATATTTGAATTGTTATTCCATGGAAATATTTGTTATCAATGTTGATGGATTATGCTATTGAATGTGATAGCCTTATACATTATCACCATATTATTACGTTTCTTGGTTGTTGAGGACAAGTTGCAGGTGTATTGCTCTGAGTCAAGTGTTCAATGATGGACTTCATTGAACGTCTAGACGAGGTAGGATATTTTTCTTGTCTCAATAGCATATTTTATTATATAGAATATCTAATATTAGAGTTGATTTATGAAATCATTTTTCTGTATTGTGGTTTACCCCTTTCCATAGAGAGATTTTCCTTGTAATAGAATTGGAGACCATACTGGGGATAGAATATTTTTTTCGGGGTTTGGAGTGTTTTTCTCCTTTGATTGCTCTTGTTTATATGGAGTTTCTTGTCATCTGATTGATTAATAACCTCTGTTCATTTTGAGTATGATTTTTTTGGCCTTATCCTTAGCCTGGAAGTGTTTTAACACATATACACGGGTTTTTTCTTGACAATCGTGTTGTCCTCCTGTAAGAGGCCTATACATGTGGTTTTCTCCTGAAAAAACGCATACATCATTCTTTTTTGTTTGGTTTCTAAGTTTAATGTTTGTTGGGTAAGTTGTGATAGTTGTTGAGTCTTCTTGGGTCTCTATTATGTCTATTAAGTGTCTATGGAATGATAGGAAACCTTTCTTTGGTTGAATTTTCGGGTGGTGCCTTTATCATCATTCATTTCATTGATTGCCATTGCATCTTTGGCTAGGTGTTTGCTTCTTGATATCCTACTTGGTTTGTATTTTTTTACATATAGTAGAATCCTTATATCAAGCTATTGTTCAGTCCTTGCATTTTCATTCTTTTATATTGAAAATAAAAAATATTAATCATTTTGCATTGTTGGCATTTGATCTTTTGGGTCCTTATCATTGATCTTAGCACATGTATAGAAAGATTGCATCTTACTTGGAATTGCATAAATAAATTGAAAATTGCATTTGATAAGCTTATCATTTATCGGGAATTGAAGTTAGGACTTTGCATTTTATTCATATTCATTTATTTTACTTACTGAGTCATAACATCATTAGTTTCACAACCCTGCCTTTTTTGAGTAAGCAAGGCCACTAAAAGAAACACTGATAATTTTCTAGGGTGCACAAACTAGCTTAGGATTTAGAACCTTGGAATAGGATTTTGTGAGTATACTTCTCCAAGGCTATTAAATCAACATATGTGTCTGACTAAGGGAGTGGTGAGATCCATTGTATAATTGGTGATGTTAGGAGGCTCTACTTACACTGGACTTAAGCACAAGGTCACGTGAAGTTGGTTGAGGGGATATCCCCCCAATACCTTCTTAGCATCAAATATATTTCTGGGGATCTATTTGTATATGGGGATCTTGCTAGTACCTTTACCTCTATGAGAGGCAATGCTTTTGAGGTTTTGGGTTTTGTTACCCCGCCCATATGGTAGACTTGACTTATGATTTTTCTCCTACGCATCGGTTATATCGTGGTTTCTTAGTTGGTTGACATAGGTAACACATAGGTTACTTGCAGGGGTTATTTTGCAGGTACCCTAGGTCAAATAAGGGTCAGACATCACACAACCTTTATGGAGGATTATCTCTCTGGGGGGATCTGACTGAATGGTTTTTAATCCCACAAGGGCCCTTTAACTAATTCTGATACCTCCGATATTTTGCAGGGAGTCTTAGGACCCTCTTGTGTGAGGCATACCTACTTTAGGGAGGGAGGCCCCTTTTAGCCACTTTATCCTTTTTGTGCGCATATTGGCATTTTGTTTATTTTATTTTGGTATGATCCTTGATTACTAGTTGGCCTTAGGATTTTTTTTTATATCTCGAGTCTTGAGTCATCGTGGAGCGGGACCGACTTCCCCGTAGATCTCGCCGCTTGTTACAATTACCACCGCATTTTGAGTCTTTTCCTTCTAAAAGGTGTAAAGTTATCAAACATGGTACACACACCTCCACTTACCAGACTTGTGATCATACAAGGATGAGTACTGAATCAAGTCAGAAAGATACTAGGATTCCTTCAACTCTCATACCTACTATAGTTAATGGTACTCCTTCAACACCTTCAATCATAATGGTTGTAGTGAAAGAAGTTCCTATTATCACTCATGTCTGTCCTATAGTGAATACTCAACCTATATCCACAAACCCTTTTGGGTCCCTTTTTCACTGATCGGGCTACAATATTAAGTCCATCCCTATGGCCTCTAGCCCTTTTTCTTATTGTATGTTGAATTCCACATCACAATTTTCATCCTCCATCCCAACATCTAGTCTGAATATTAGTATTGGACTTGGGGGCATGGATCCTCCACATAATCCATTTATGGTTGGTGGTGCTCATGTCCCACAAATGAATTCTACAGTTGGAGGCCTTCCTCCTATTAACCCCGAGTCTAATCTTGGTCCTAATTCTTCTGGATGGAGTAACCAACTTGGCGGACAAGATACTGCTTACAGTCTGTCCTTTACACCTACCTCCTCTGTATTAATTCTAAACAATGTGTTTGGCATGGCGAATCCAATTTTATCCTCTATATTCACACCCAAAGGAGGTCAGTTCCATACCTTGGGAAACCCACAACCTGGAGCCACTCCAGTTGAGGGTAGTTTTTACAATCCTCATCATAAAATTCCTACTGGAATGGTGCCCAAACAAACCCTCTTGAATCATTTCGGGGGAGGGTATTACAATATTTTACAGGGCCATGGTGCATACTAGAACCTTGGATGGGCTACAATTCCTCAACAACAATCTTTCTAGGGAACTTGGGGCCAGATGCCACAACCTTGTCTCCCTTTTCTTGCCACACTAAATCTGCCAGACTTGTATAAGTTAATGAATGACCCTATGAATCATGATATGACATGGCCCCCCATACCCACCAAGCTTCCTTTGGATATCCAAAAATTCAAGGGAAAAACTGGTGAGGATCCTAGTGATCACGTCACTACTTTTCACCCTTGGTGCTCTTCGAACTCCCTTAACGACGATTCTATTCGGTTAAGATTGTTTCAATGCACCCTCATAGGGGTCATCGTGAAATGGTATATTGAGATACAAAGCGGGACATCTAGGAGTGGCATAGAAAAAAGAGGTTGATCAAGGCCTACATACCCCAAAAATTCCTTCTAGAGTGGTTCCTTAAGTCTCTACAGCCTTATATTTTGAAGGATGAGTCTACATCCGGGGTTACATATGAGGAAGAAGTGATTTTTAAATCCCAACAGTTAGATATCATATATTCTCAGTATTAGATGCTATACGAGATTCTTCTAGATGCACCAAGGTCAAACTATGACCCTAGAAAAAAGTTTGGGCCTCATGTTGATGGCATTGTAGGATCTACCAATGTGAAATCTGCAGACTCGGTGACAAGCCATTTGAAAGAGTTGTCTCTAAACTAGTCTGTAGGAGGGTCAACTTCGTCTGTGTCCTCCACTCCCACTCAGTCAACTTATGTACATTCTTTGCAATCATCGACCAACCCGAATGGTAACCAACATCCAGGAGGGAATACAAACAAAGGATGTGGTAACAATCGTAGGGGTGGGAAGAATAATAATAAACCCAAGGACAATGGTAATAATGATAACTTTTATAATAATGCTGGTGAGGGAAAGAAAAAAAGGCAGAAGGTGAAGTTTCCCTAAAATCTTTGTACAAACGACCACCTTACCCATTTATTCCCCAAGCTTATGGAAGCTGCGAGGCTTTTATCTCTACCACTCATTTTGCTGACTAATCATTTTCCACATAATCAACACATGGCCTCAAGCTCCTTGAATTCCATAAATACGACGAGTGGGAGTCAAAACCCACCAATGCAAGACAATGACCATTTATGCATCAATATGGTTAAATCTGAGGTTAATGTAGCCACTTTGTCTCACGATTATAGTTCTCCATGGACTGTAACTAGTCTAGAGTCTCCCCCTCCTCTGGAGATGACCTTACAGATAAAAAAACCAGATCCCCCACCTCATATTCCGAAAGGAGTACTCAAGTTATCTATCCGCAATCCTAATGCTAGAGCGACCCATAATTACTCTATTGTTGAGGATCTAGGTCAAAACCCTTATGCGATGTTGGATCTGGAGGTACTCCAGACGTGTCCTTCATAGAGGAATTCCTTTCTATCTATGTTAGGATCTCTAGATCCTTGTGGCTCTAAAGTTATCAAGTTTGACATCACAGATGTGAAGCCTCACTTTCCTTACCATGTGGCATTCCAAATCCATGTGGGTTACTCAAATTATACCATCAAACATACTATTCTTGATGAAGGTGTTGCAATATGTGTGATGTCCCTGGTCTGTTGGAAATCCCTTGGCTCTCTGACCCTCTCTCAGTCTCCGACTATGTTGACTTATTTTGACAATCATTCCTTCCACTCATGATATTCTTCCTACCTTCCCGGTCTAGTTAGGAGGGAAGATGGTAGAGGTGGATGTAGAGGTGGTTGATATTCCCCTCGACTATAAATTGTTACTAGGATGCAATTAGACTTATGTTATGACTGCAATTGTATTTTCCATCTTCTGCACTCTTTTCTTTCCTCGCGATGGGAATATCATGACAATCAACCAGTTGTCCTTTGCGTATGCTAGACCCAATGCATTGGTTGCACCGTCGATTCTCGTGATCAAGAATTATTAACCGACAATTGAGAATATCGATGTCAGAATGTATTCATCCCTTATGGGTACCTTCGATTTCATGGCATCGTTTCAACATATATACACCATGTCAAGTAGGTTTTCTTCGTCAAAGAGGTTTGTTCCTTTCTTCAATTCATATTTTAATTATCCTTAGACCCTACCTTCCTCGACTGCATCTGGTTAAGGTCAGTCACGTACTGGAATGGCCATGCCACTATCGACAATAGAGATAGCCTATCAAGTTGTTCTTGACTCTTCCATCGATTAAGATCCTGTTACCTCATAGACGGACGAGCAAGATCATGTTCTAGAGCCCGTATGGGCCACTTCATCGTCTTGTTCACGTGACCGCCTCGATGATACTTTACCTTCAGATGAAGCTATCATAGAGGTGATGAATGTTTCTGATAGGCCATGGGATGATATGCATCATCGCTCTTATTTTCTCCCAGAGCTTTCCAGAATCAAACAAGATGATTTTAGATCTACCTTGAGCAAGATAGTCGGTCACGCCATAGTTCCACTTGATACGCATGATATTTATGCCGAAGGAAACATGGAGAGTATCTCTCCTACTGTCACAATCGATATCTCTCATATTCCTGGAAAGGTTGAAAATGTACACATCAATGCAGATTGTTTGTCAGAAGAAATTATTATCTACACCAAGATCTTCAAAGAATTCCACGATGTGTTTGCTTGGTCATATGAAGATATTCCAGGAATCGATCCTTAGATTGTTAAAAATGAGATTAAAACCTACCTGAATGTTAAACTTTTTCAACAATGACTTAGAGCTATCAATCCTAGGAAGGCCCCTGCTATTAAGGCAAAGGTAAAAAAACTACTTAATGTTGTCTTTATCTACCCGGTTCCCTTGACTTAATGGGTATCCAATCCCATCCCTGTGAATAAAATATAAGGAACCATCCACGTATGCATGGATTTTCGTGACTTGAATAAATCCTGTCCCAAAGACAACTTCTCGACACCCTTCATTGATCAAATTCTCGATGAATGTGCGGGAACCAAAATTTTTTCTTTCATGGACGAATTTTCAAGATATAACCAAATTCATATTAAGCGCGAGGAACAACATAAGACGAAAATTATTTTCCGTTGGGGTATGTTCACATACCGGAAGATGCCTTTCGGCCTTAAGAACGCCAGAGCAACCTTTCAATGAGCTATGACCTTCTCATTTCATGATCTCAAGCATATAGTCGAAGCCTATCTCGACAATCTCGCTTCTCACTACCGTAAGAGAGTGGACCACCCTAAACAGCTTCGGCTAGTTTTTGAAAGATGTCTCCATTATCGCATCCATTTGAACCCTCATAAATTCATCTTTTGCGTTAGGTCAGGTCAAATTCTAGTATTTGTAGCCTCTGAGACTGGGATCATGGTAGATCCATTAAAGGTGGATGCAATACATCGATTACCTCCCCCACACACTATTCGTCAACTTCAAGGTTTACAGGGGAAAGCTAATTTTTTACGACGGTTTATAGTGAACTATGCCAATATTACTAAGGGTTTCATGTGTCTCTTAAAGAAGGAAACTCCTTTTATCTGGGATGAGCGAGCCCAAGAATCATTCGATGCTTTTAAGAAATCCTTGGTATCGACACCTCTACTGAAGTCTTTAGACTATGGTAGATATTACTTGTTTTATGTCACGGCATATGACAAAATGATTGGTATGTTGTTGGTTCAAGAGGATGACGAGTTCCATGAGCACGTCATTTACTATCTTAGTCAAAATTTAGTCGGTCCTGAACTCAAGTATTCTCATGTTGGAAAGCTAGCTTTGGTTGTCATTCACGTAGTTCAATGATTATGACACTATATATTGCTTTGCAAAACTACTATGGTTGTCAATGTCAATCCATTCCAATACGTCCTTACAAGGCATATCATAAGGGGAAAGTACAATAAATGGATTGCCATTATACAAGAATTTGATCTTGATTTCGCTTCTGTGAAGTCCAAACAATCACTACTTTTTGCAAAGTTAATATACGACTTCCCTCGGTTAGATGAGGATGTTATTCATGTTGATTCATTTATGGATGAACACATTTTACTTGACTTGTCTTCAGACCCATGGTATGGAGATATTGTTTTCTATATTCCAACTTTGAATTTCCCTGAACATCTCTCATGAGATGATCGACGATGTATATGATACCAAGCTAAGAACTACCTTATAATCAGTGACACTATGTATCACCGAGGAGTAGACAATATATTGTGTCATTTTTTGACTCATGAAGAAGCTAAGTCTGTTATAAATGACTGCCACAGTGGGGCTTGTGGTGGTCATCTATCCGGGCTTGCGACAACCCAGAAAATTTTGCGAGCCGGTTATTTTTGGCCGTTTGTTTTTAAATATTGCATTGAAGCGATTAAGAATAGTCACCCCTGCCAGTCGTTCACTCGAAAAATGAGCTCACATCCAAACCCTCTCCATAGAGTCGTTACTATCGGTCTCTTCACCAACTGGGGGGTGGATTTTGTGGATTGCAACCCAACTTCAGCTGGGGGGAATCAACACATTATCGTGGCTGTAGACTACTTTACTAAGTGGGATGAGTGCATGCCTATAGTTAGATCCGATGGTAAGATTGTTTCCTTCTTCATATTCAATCAAATTATAGCTAGGTTCGGAATCCCGAGTGAGATTATCACTGATCATGGTAGTCACTTTCATAATGAAATGATGAAAGAATTAGCATCAAAATTGGGGTTTAGACATGGTCATTCTTCCCCTTACTACCTCCAGGTAAATGGACAAGTAGAGGCCGTGAACAAGTCTCTCAAGACCATTTTGCAGAAAACTATCAGCCAGAGAAAATCTAACTGGCATATCATGCTTTATCCAACACTTTGGGCATACCAAACCTTGATTAAGACTTCCATCAATTTTTCCCCTTTTTAGTTAGTGTATAGTGTGGATTTGATCCTACCCATTGAATGTGAAATCCATTCTCTTAGCTTGGTAGTTGCACTCTTACGTGACACTTTTAATCTCAAACAACGCGTCATACACCTAGAGAGTCTAGATGAGCGGCGTCGAGATGCCTCCATGGCTATCGAAGAAAATAAAAGACGTGTCAAAGTCTAATATGATAAGTTTGTCTATCCTCAGAAGTACGTTGAGGGTGACTTGGTCCTTTTATACGATCAATCCAAAGAATCACTGGGGGCAGAAAAGTTCAAACCCATGTGGCACGGTCCCTATATCGTGCGACGTGTCTTAGAAAAAGGAGCCTATGAATTAGAAGATTAGGAAGGGAACATGTTGGCTGATCCTAGGAATAGGCTCTATTTGAAAAGATATTATGCTTGAGACACAATATTTGGGCATAAATATTTGTATACTAATGTATTTTAGTGTATATATATTTTCCTTCTTTTTTATCTTCAACTTGCTTATCAAGTTTTCCCTTGGTTGGAAGATGTCAATGGAATCTTCGTTCTACTTAGGATTCACATCCGAGGCCAGTCGTAATACATGAAACTTGGCTTCCATCGCTTGGGTTGTTTACTCACCCAGGGGTCTACTGGTGTCTTCAAGGGGCGTTTTCCTAGGGCCATCCATGAATAATGTGGCTCAATATAGCATTGTTATATAACTTTTATGCGATTCCATTTCCCTTGGTATTCACTTGTTGGAATTTCACCTGGAATCCCAGTTAGTAGTATGTCAATTGAACGACATTTATCGTGTGCGAGACCCTACTCTACTCCGATGATTCTTACGAGTATGACTTTTATAACAACATTTTGATTTGATTACTTATTATCACATACATAGAAGTTCTGATTATGTATCTGATGCATATGCTAATTTTGTTTTAGATTGGAATTTGTCACATAACTAAAGGAAAGAAAACACTATCATCAATGTACACATTGTAATATAAGTAAAGCCAAAGATCAATGTTTTTATATTTCAACTCTCCAAAAAATATGATGTTATACTACAAAATTGGGGCTGACACCCTCAAAATACATATACAGTCGATCATAAAATAGTCATGACATCTATGCATGTGGTGCAGGATGTGTATTGTGATAGAATACTATGGTGTTTGTGAGACACCGAAAGAGTCGTACCCAAGCATGGGGCACACCTACCACCTTTTGTTGCATCGCCTCTGATAGATCCTCCACTTGAACCATGGGAATCCTCTGTGTCAAACGAGACAGGTTGTCCTGCACATTTTGAGGAACTCTATCAGCATCCCCTCCTGCTTCCTCATACCCCCAATGCCTTCGTCGATGTCATGGAAGCCCTTCCGGCTATCGTGTACCTACATTTGTGTCACACACATGTTTAGTTAGTACTTGACATCATCCATAAATGTTTTTGTTTTTTTATTCAAAAATACAAAAAAAATGAAATATTAAAAAAAAATTGGCATACCTATGTCTCTGTAGGCAAAACCTAGTGGTAACGACATATTTGGATCTCCTCTGAAGTCAATCCCTATGTAAGGTTATTCCTCTAGATCCATCAAATATCGACTCCACCAGAAAGAAAACTCATCATTGTAGGGTGTTGACACCCTACCATCCCCCTTCCACCTCATCACCTTGATCCACCGTGTCGTGGCTGGATCGTGAGGTCCATGTGGAAAAATATCAACTTTAGGGCCCAAGCCTGGAATCTGCTCGAAGAAAAAACTACAGAGGATAGACACGAACCCAAAGTTCTTCTTTCTACCCAGTCTGCAATTTGTTAGTTGGCTCTTCATCTTGGCTAGTAGTGAGGTGCACTAGTCGTAAACCATGGGTTGCAAGCACTCCACTAAATATAACATAAGTGGCCTTGATGCCTAGTGCAAAGAGGTCGAACCTATGATCTTTGTCAACACTAGGACAACGATCTTGAGACTCAGATTGTTGATCGCTCTGATCGAAAGTTGGCTCCCTACCTTCTTGATCCCTGCAATGCAATAAGTGGCTATGTAATCCTCTATGTTCATGCCACTCCTAGCTCCTCGGGCTTTGAGGCTCACCACCTCACCCCGATACAACAATCCTGTCAACAAGCAGATGTCCTTGACTTCAATCCTAAATGGTTTTCCATCAAGATTGAAGGTCTCAGTATCCGGATCCCAGTATGATCCAGGTGGATATTGGTGGCCACCCACCTATTCCACTTGGACCCCCACCATTGCTTCTTTCAGTTTTTTAGTTTTCACACAGTTTACTATTTTTAGCAGTTTTTCGGGTCCTAAACTTCTGGAGCCGTTTTGAGGCCCTAAACGACGTTTTTTGGGGTATGTTGCGGTTGCAAAGTTTCATCATGAAATTTTGTGTAAATTGTGTAGTCCTCAAATAGATCTTTCCAATGGGCTATCATACACCTAAAACAGAGATCGTATGCAAAAGTTACGACCCCGGGAAGTTGATGTACTAACTTACCCAAACGGGGCCCACATGACTTTTGGCTCTTCATCTCCCAGGGTTAGGTTTTTGGATGTCTAGGACTTTTGGCATTCCCATTTATTGTAAAAGGGCCTTCAGAGCCTCATTGTAATCATCTTCTCACGGATGCGAGTAGCAGCCACATCTCTTCTCAGAGATAAGCTACCAGCGCCCTAGCTAGTTTATTTCCATTCTGTCTGTAATCATATTTCAGTCATTTGTTATTAATGAAATGAAGTCTTATTTCCACTGCATCTCTGTTTTTATGTGTATTTATGTATTTCATTGTGTTCCTACATAAATCCGGATCAGTGGTATCAGAGCGGTCTTCTCATTCTCGATCCTTCTTCGCATGTCCCCAACGAGATCGGGGTATAAGGAGTTGGGGCTCGATCTGGTTGAACCTTTGCAAGATCATCCTCGCAAACCCCGATGACCGCCCATGGGGGAAGAAAAGACAGATGAGGGAGTAGGAGATCCTATCAAAATGTTGCTCGAGGAGGCCCTCGAGAAACAAAGGAACACGATGATGGACAACTTTGCCTAGATTCTTCAACGGATTCCGATGGCGGTGCATCGACATGCAGCAGCCACTCTGGAGGTGCCACTCCTTTTAAGGTACAAGTAAACTTTGACATTCCCATATTTGACGGAAAAATAGATGCAGATGTCGTAGATAGATGGTTGAATCTGTTAGAAGGATATTTCTCGGTTCATGACTTTTCCGACCGAGAAAAGATTATTTTCGCACTCCTCAAAGCCGCCCCCCATGTCAAGGACTAGTGGGAAACCTACTCAGAGCAAGAGGGCGAGGGAGAAACCTCTTTGTTCTAGGCCGCACCCACTTGGAATTATTTCCGAGACGCCATCAAGGAACAATATTATCCCGTGGGGAGATATGAGGACAAATACATACAATGGACTACATTGCGATAGCAAAGGGACCAAGATGTGCATGAGATGACGAATCTGTTTCATACCCTATGCACAAATTTGGGTATCAAAGATTCAAAGAAACATTTGGTGTTAAAGTATCGTAGTTGTCTGCACAGATACATTCATGAGGAAATGGAGTTCCTCGACATCTCCTCACTTGGTGTGGCATACCGATATGCTGCCAAGATTGAGCAGAAGTTCAAATAGAAGAAGCGAGACTTTGGGTCTGCAAATCATAAGCACGGGAAAGGTACTCCCAAACCGAAAAACAAAGGACCAAGCCAAGGTGGGGAAGACCAGGACAACCCGCCAAAGCCACAAGCAAAGAACAACACCACGAAGCCAAAAAAGGACACGGGGAAGTGGTGTGAGTTCCATAAGAGCTCCACTCACAACACAAGTGAGTGTCGGGACAAGCAGTCACTAGTAGCCGAGTTGAAGGCTTCTGAATCAGATGCATGCTCTGACTCTGAATCAGAACCTAACAAGGGGAATGACAAGGGGAAGCAGATTATCGATGCGGAGCCCAACGCCACTGTTGCCACCACAAAGATCCATAAGGAGGAACCAAAAGACCCAGAGGAGGCAGAGCGTCTCTTCCATTCCAAGATGTGGGTAAAGGGTTCCTCATTACAGTTCATTGTCGACAGCGGGAGCCAGAAGAACCTCATCTCGGTAGAGGTCGTGAAGCGGTTGGGCTTGTCAACCACAACACACCCACAATCATACACCATCGGGTGGTTGCACCAAAGACGGGACCTCCGCGTCAGTCAACAATGTCGCCTTCCCTACAACATCAAGCCCTTCACGGATGAGGTATTATGTGACATTTCTCCTCTTGATGTTTTTGATGTATTATTAGGCCAACCGTACTTGTGGAAGCGACATGCTGTGTATGAGTCCAGGTCTCATGCTATTATTATCACTTTGGGCAATAAGCTGTACAGGATACCAGAGATAGCACCGCCTACCACCATCTCTTTGGTTACTCCAAAACAATGCAGTAAGCTCATTTCCAAAACCAGGAAATTTGTTTTCCTGATGATATGCCCTCAGGGAAAGCAGAAGACTGTGGCCATGACCTCCAGACAAGTCCCCACTACACGAAAACAACAGATGGATAAGGTCATGAAGGAGTACGAGGATATCTTCACCTCCCCCGCAGGGGTTCCTCTACAGGTCCAGGTCAAGCACCCCATCGATCTTACCCCAGGTGCACCACTGCCCAATGGACCCATCTATCGGTGCTCTATCCTAGAGAATGATGAAATCAAGAGGTAGATTCAGGGGCTGTTGCAGAAAGGTCACATCCGGTCGAGTTCATCGCCCTGTGGGAGCCCGATCGTATTGGTGCAGAAGAAGGATGGGACTTGGAGACTCTGCATTGACTATCGGGCACTGAACAAGATCACTATTCGGAATAGGTACCCGATCCCACGGATTGATGACCTTCTGGACCAACTCAAGGGGGAAAAATATTTTAGCAAGATCGACTTGAAGTCTGGGTATCACCAGGTACTAATCGAACCCTCTAATGTGTGGAAGACTGCATTCAAATCCAAGGAGGGCCTTTTCGAATGGTTGGTCATGACTTTCGGGTTGATGAATGCCCCTGCAACCTTCATGAGGCTAATGGATGACATCCTGCAGCCATTCACCAACTCATTTGTAGTGGTGTACTTGGATGACATTCTGAT
>ML791298.1:752072-766476 GCA_009831015.1 Picea engelmannii
TTACATGTCAGGCCTTCCTTCTACTAAGCATGGAAATGAATGTGTTTTTGTGGTCGTCGATCGATTCTCGAAGATGTCCATTATGATGGCCTGCAAGAAGAATATCATAATAGAAGCCACTGCTAAACTCTTCTTTGAACGAGTGTGGGTACACTTTGGGATCCCACAGTCTATCATCTCATATCGGGATACTAGGTTCCTTAGTACATTTTGGTCCAGCCTCTGGTCGATGTTGGACACCAAGCTCACCAAGTCCACAGCTTTCCATCCGCAAACTGATGGTCAGACAGAGGTCGTCAACCGGATGATCGTACACATTCTGCGTATGTACAATTCAAAGCATCCACGCACATGGGATGAGAGCCTCCCCTATGTACAACACAGCTACAACCAGGCTCTCCATAGCTCAACTAGCCACAACCCCTTTCAAATGGGCTTGGGATTCCAGCCACTATGTCCCATTGACATAGCCATGCCATTTGTGGCTACTCATGAAGATTCAACTCATGTCCAGTCTGAGGTGGATAAGGCAAACAAATTCATTGAAAACATTCAACACATCCGCCAATAGGTTCATGACATCTTGGATAGAGCCAATGCTAAGTACAAGCAACGATATGATCAACATCGGGTGCCACACAACTTCCAAGTTGGCGACAAAGTGTGGTTGCATTTGCAAAAGGACCGCCTCGCTGGACCCCACCGCAAGCTTCGTCTGCTTCGATATGGGTCATACACCCTCACCAAGGCTGTAGGGGAAAATGCCTTTGAGCTCAGCATTCCACCATTCCTTGGTCTGCACCCAGTGTTCAGTGTCGACCGCCTTCGGCCCTACTTTCCACCTCTACTAGACACATCTGACATGGAAGAACAACTCACACCAACAGAGTTAAATCTAGACTGCATGGAACAAGCCAGAACTGATTAGATCATGGATACATAGATCAAGCACACTCGAAAACAAAGGATACTGCTATATCGAGTTGTCAAAGAAGGCCAACTCCTTCACTAAGGCAAATGGCTCACCAGGGACCAAGTTCAGCAGAAGTTTCCTCATCTCATGGAGGAACTCAACGCAATGGGGACCATTGCTTCCTAAGGAAGGAGGAATGATTCAGGTGGATATTGGTGGCCACCCACCTATTCCAATTGGACCCCCACCATTGCTTCTTTCAATTTTTTAGTTTTCGCACAGTTTACTATTTTTAGCAGTTTTTCGGCTCCTGAACTTCTGGAGCCGTTTTGAGGCCCTAAACGACGTTTTTTGGGGTATTGAAGTCGCAAATTTTCATCATGAAATTTTGTGCAAATGTTGTAGTCCTCAGATAGATCTTTCCAATGGTCTATCATACGCCTAAAACGGAGATCGTATGCAAAAGTTACGACCCCAAGAAGTTGATGTACTAACTTACCCAAACGGGGCCCACATGACTTTTGGTGCTTCATCTCCCAGGGTTAGGTTTTTGGATGTCTAGGACTTTTGGCATTCCCGTTTATTGTAAAAGGGCCTTCAGAGCCTCATTGTAATCATCTTCTCATGGATGCGAGTAGCGGCCACATCTCTTCTCAGAGATAAGCTACCAGCACCCTAGCTAGTTTATTTTCATTCTGTCTGTAAGCATATTTCAGTCATTTGTTATTAATGAAATGAAGTCTTATTTCCGCTGCATCTCTGTGTTTATGTGTATTTATGTATTTCATTGTGTTCCTACATAAATCCGAATCACAGTAGTTCACAAGCAGCTGAAGCAGTCTCACTTGAGCCCTCATACCTTTGAGATCCCAAAACTTGTATAGCCCACATATTTTTAAGGTCATTTGGGCCCTTGGATCTCTCTCCACTACAACATCCACCTCTTCATACTCTCTTTCTCTCCACTCTAGCACCATCCTGCAAGATTCAAACCATTTTTGAGTTAGCAACATATTAAAAATTTTATCCACTAACATGTACACTAGCTACAGTTTACACAGTCGCATATAGGGATTCCTATCTGTTGGTTTTTTTTCAAACAATCACATATAGGTATGCGTATATGCGACCCAATTATCTATAGGCCATGCATACCTTAGTTTCTAAGTTTTGCCCTAAATAACTTACGAAATGAGGCGTAATTACAAATTTTAATCCACTGGGAAGAAAGAGGGGAGAAAGATGAATTACATGGTCCAGACAGACAATATTTTGCCGCTCGTAGCTCTCGCAATCAACAGTTGAAATTCGGAGGCAATTTGGTCCCAAATACACTATTTGGGTAAAAAACGAATGGTATAGTAAAATTGATTTTTTTTACTATTTATCGCAAATTTTTACCCACTGTACGTAGTTTCATATAATATTTTGTCCTAATGGACTAATACGACAGTGGATGGATTTGGTTTTGGTGGTTTTGTCCAGGTATTCTTGCGGTTTTCAGTGCCATGTCGCCCGTTCGTAATTTTGGACATGTATTTTCATCATCCAACATATAGGATAGGTACCCAATCCATCATGCACACTTGCAACATCCTATGACTGCAACTCATATGCCTTGGGTACGAATCCATTTAATAGTGACACAGAACCTTCTATCTGCAACTAGAAGTGTCATTATCGAATGGTAGAGACTTACCAAACATGGGTACCCTAGTTAGATCCCCTACTTCATTTGATGCCCATGCAGAGATTTTTTTCCATAGGATCAGGAGTCCCTTATAGCTAATGCATGAATTTATGTTTGAACCTCATTTATTACTCATAAACATGCTAACCTATACCTAGAGGAATCCCAATGAGTCTAATTTAAGCTCTTTTCCGACTCTATCAAAAAGCAAAAAGATTACAGAGTGAACTTGTCTCTTTCACACTAGTAAAATTGGATTTGAAAGGACATTTATTTGGTGCAAGTTTACCCTTTTTTCAAACCAAGTAGACTAAGATTACGAAAAAGGAAATTTTTTGGCGTTAAGCTGTAATTGCATCTCATTCTCTTGCTTGCAGTATTGAGCCTATTGTTGGTTCCCTCTTTTGAATTATAAGCCTATCACATCAGAAATTTACATCACCAGCTAAGAAGAGCCTTGTTTATATCCTTTGCAGATTGACACCCTACACCCAAGAGGAAACATTCCCCTGAGTGTCCATCTCCTGCATGCACCTCCTTGCATTGAGCATAGGTATGTTCCATTGTTGTAACTAGTTTCTTACTTGCGACACTTGTTTCCTCCTCTATATCATAGCATTAATTTGACTATGAAAAAACAAAAAAATACAGGTGGGAAAAGAATATTATCTTATATTGGCAGAAGTCGTGTCGCCTTTGAACAAAGCACAAAATTTTTGAGTCCACTTGTCATCAAAGTTTTGGGTTTAGCACGACCTTAGTAAGTTGATCTCGTTATGTAGAGTTTACTCCCCCGACTGGTTACTCTTCCAGTCCCTATGGAGATTTTGATTGATGCCTCTTGCATCTCAAAGTTTCATGATTGAGTCCATGCTTCTAGAGTCTTCCATATGTCTCGTGCTCTTTTTAAAAGGATGCCTATCAACCTGTGTCGACCATTCCTCAAAACTCTTTACTTTGCATGTTGACAATTCCTCAAAACTCTTGACTTTGCATGTCGGCCATACCCTCAGTGTGTCTCATAGTTACATGAAGTTGTAGTCCTATTGTGCACTTTGTTCCTACTTTTATCATTGGTAGGTAACCTTGAACCCAACAATCGACATTTCATCATTGGTCACTGACTGGGGGGTTTCCCTTGTGTTCGACGACAAGAAATATATTCACACATTGGGATTCATGTAGTGTTTTGGATTCCATTATCCTTATTGGTTGTTTCCTCGCCTTTGTCAACAATTTTCCTTATTGGATGTTATTCAGAGTGCCTTTTTCGTGTCCCAGTTTCATCTGGTACATGTGAAAGACACGTAGGGTTGTTGGTTTGTGAACATGTTCTTCGTCCGATTTCCTCCAAATCATCAAGCTCATGCTTTGTACCTCATGCTGAATGATGAGAGATGCTTTAATGCTCTCCTTTCAGTGGGTCTCCTTCCATCAATTTCAACCCATCTATTCTAGAAACGAGACCTAGAGTCCTATGAGTACCTAGAGGATTGCAGTCATTAGTGGCAGGTTCTCCTGCCATCAAAAGTTGGGAATACATCAATGTCTCCTGCTCGATGGATTTTTCAAGTGTTCAACCCCGACACCTTTATTCACATTTGTAAGAATGTACTCGGTGCCTTGATACCTACTTTCATTATCGGTAGGTTGTATCATGTTTGTTAACGGTATACCTTAATGACCGGTAATCAAATGAAGTCTCATTGTGTTTGACCTCAACTCCTTTATTTACATGATGTAGACTTGCACCTTTGGCGGGTCATGTAGAAGACTTGAATACATCAATTCATAGTCACATCTTTCCTGAGTTGTTTCTATCTTTCATTGGACCAATACCTATGTGACTTCAGTGACCATGGGAGATCATATTGTACTCCATTGTATACAGATATCTTCAAATTGATTTTGAGACTGGTTTTACTAGGCCTTGTTCGTGACTATGATAGCCTTTGGCATGTACCCACCTTTTTTTTGGCTACTCATGGCCATGAACAACTATTTGTTATATTTTCACATGGATCTGCAATGTAATTTCAAATTGGCAGCCATGTGTGCAAAGTCAATACATATTGTAATATTCTCATGAGAAACTAGTTCGTCCAGCTGAGTCTCCATTACTCCACTTAAGGGTATCATAATGTATTTCGGCCATCACAGATACTCCTTTGACCTCACACATTAGGGGGCATCTGTTATATCCATATTTGCCTCACCTTATGCAAAGTTTCTTAGAATGCCTTTTTCCATTTCCCTATGCAGACTTGAAGTCCCTTTTTGCAAGTCCTAGAGCTAAAAACAATATTTTTCCACATGTACGCACCCTAACTACTATACAACATGTGTATATGCAGGTTTCACCACTACAACTTGTGTACATCGTTTTTTGTGCCCCAAATTAAAAAATAGTGTCGATTTTCCATGTCACATCAGGAGATCCATGATCCTTGACATTCCATATACTGGAAACATTCCGACTCGGCCCTTCAGTTCCACTTGAAGGCTATAAATGGGCAATATCCAAGATGTAGAAAAGAGGAGAAAATTCAACTTTGAGAGCAAAGTTATTATGGAGAAATTATTCACTTCATATTGAGTCTGCATCCCTTTGTCCTTTTAAGTATGAACACATTTTTTAGCCCCCGAGATCTTCCCTACTTGATTGAGAATCTCATTGTATCTCTTATATGATCTTGCCTTTGGTGGAGGATTGAAGTGGTGGAGGCTGAGCTGGAAGGGACTTAGTTTCTCAGTTCTGAACCGTGCCGACACAGAAGTTTGTAATTCATTCACTTATGTTGATTACATTTTAATAAGAATACTCTTTTCTCATCCAATTAATATCTTGCAAATATTTGAATTATTATTCCATGGGCATATTTGTTATGAAAGTTGATGGATTATGCTATTGAATGTGCCAACCTTATATATTATCACCATATGCTTATGTTTCTTAGTTGTTCAGGACAAGTTGCAAGTGTATTTCTTTGAGTCAAGTGCTCAACGGTGGACTTCATCGAACGTCTGGACGAGGTAGGCTCTTTATCTTGTCTCATTAGCACATTTTCTTATATAGCATATCTGAGATTAGAGTTGATTTCTGCAGTCATTTTCGTCTGTTGTGGTTTACCCCTATCCATAGAGAGATTTTTCTCATAACAAGTTTCAATAATAAATGGAAGTTGTTGTGGTTTTGAATGGGATGGAAACTTTTTAGAAATTTTGGATGCAAACATAAGAGAATAATTTGGGGACCCAAGTCTCGATTGGACTATTATAGGACATCTTAGTAATATAACTAGGTTGTTTTTTAAGAAAAAATCAGTGATTACATAGGATCGAATCTTACATGGATTGATTAAACACACAAAATTAATACAAATGACGAATTTGTTGGGATTTCAAGATGCTAAACATGCAAAGGCACCCAAGAATGTATCAAAAAATGTTTGAAAATCATTCTCTTCATTTGGAAAATCAAGAAGACCTAGTATCTAAGTTATTCACATGGAAATTACAATTTTTATTGTCACACTAGGAACTTCAACAAGTTTAATGGTGACAATGATGTCAAAATTGTTGTGTGTTTGAAAAAAAACATTAGAAGGGCATACTAAATTCAAGGTCTTTATAGATGGAAATGATGAAGCTAATTGTTGGGATCTTATTTGCAAGAAGCCCTATTAATATAGAGTTTCAGAAGGCATTAGAAAGAAGGTGTTAGAGTTTTGGGAAACTCATTCTTGTGCTATACTAGATTGGAAACATTTTTATGGTGGTAGTTATCTAGATACTGCACATTGTAAGCACATTGTGGAGATGATGCAAATTGAATTATTCAATGAATTTCAAGAAAGAAACCCTAATGTCAATATCTTCATTAGCGTGTTTGATAGATTGAAACCATGGTATATTAGGCCCAACATAGTCTACGACACATGCTATTGTCAGTACCATGTTGAATTCAAGTTCTACTATGTCACATTTGTAGATTTTTGCAAAAGGCACTAGCTAGGTGACCCTCCTCCTTCCACAATGCACAATTTTATTTCAATGATATTATGAAAAGTGAATCCCAAATATGTTTTCTTGAGTAAAAGATGTGTAGGTGGAAGAAGATTCCCTAAATGTGGTAATTGTCATTGTTCCATAGTAATTTTCCTATGGATCTCACACATCCTAGATCATGAAATATCATAGTCACATGGAGGAGATATGAGCATGCTATTATGAATCTATCCTCTTCTTTGGGTGTGGTGTCTAAAAGGATTGACTTGCTTGAGGATGATATCCTTGTTTTAGAATTCATGGGGAAGTTTCAAAATTAAGTTATAAGTATATTAAACATTCTTATTTGTGGTACGTTTTTCCAAGAATTACACGTTTTCTTCATAGGGAGATATATAGAGCGAGTATTATCATTAGATAATCATGGATTTTTTTTCAAGTATTCTATATGTAGTTTACACAGATATATTATTTGATTTTATATACTATCGTGCACTAAAATTAAAATTCCACTTTATAGCACCCATTTTAGTGGAAAAAATGACTAAGATCTTGCAACCTATGGGGATGCCTTCATTGTCACATGTATTAAGTATATCACATATAATCACAACCTCTTTCAGATATTTTCTATGTATCTTCATGGAAATCCCTATGATGGTTCCATTGCATCCTCGAACTTATTTCTATAACTTTCAATAGTTGGTAGACTAGTTTTCCAATTACTTTTAACATTTCCCACCCATATGAACCAAAAAGATGTAGTGTCCAAGTGCTTGGATGTTGAATCTTTCTTATCTTCTAAAAAGATGTAATGTCCAAGTGCTTGGATGTTGAATCTTTCTTATCAAGTACATGGTATCCCTACCTTATCTTTTTTCTTGATATACCACCTAAGATTGGTATCAAGAGTCTTATCCTTCTACTTCATGCTACAATGAAAATGAAATGAATGACAATGTCATCAAAACTACACAAACTATGCATGAAGAAAAAACATAAACTAAAATTATCTTTCCATCAATAGCTTATGCACCACATTTGTTTTAAAATCCTTTATAATTATCTTATCTCCTAAAATTATATAGTGTCCAAGTGCTTAGATGTTGAATCTTTTTTATCAAATACATAGTATCCCTACTTTATCTCTTTTCTTAATATACCACCTAAAATTGGTCTCAAAGAGTTTTATCATTCTATTTCATACCCCAACAAAAATGAAACAAATGACAATGCCATTAAAACTACACAAACTACATTTAAAAATAAAATAAAATAAAATAAAGGCTAAGGTTGTCCTTTTGGTGACTACTTTTAAAATTTGAATTATAATCTTTCCATAACAATTCATTTATATTGCAAATTTTACAAGGCTTATAGACTTCCCAAAAATAGTACACTGGTATTGTCTAAAAGTTTTACATTTTAGTTTTTTTTAGCAAGAATATGGTGATATAAATATGGATGAAATTTTAGTTTTTTATTGTTTAAATTTCATTTTTGAATTATATAAATTTAACCATTTTAGCTTTTTTTAACAAGAATATGAGATATAAATATTGATAAAATTTCAATTTTCTATTGTTTAAATTTCATTTTTGAATTATACAAACTTAACCATCCAAATCAATAAATCTAATAATTTCTTACCAAATTTCAATAAAATTAAATAAAAACTATCTAAAAACAGAAACATAAAAAATTTAATCTACTACTTTGTTAAATATTTAAAAAAAAAATGTTTAAATTTCATTTTTGAATTATACAAACTTAACCATCGAAATCAATAAATCTAATAATTTCTTGCCAAATTTCAATAAAATTAAATAAAAACTATCTAAAAACAGAAACATAAAAAATTTAATCTACTACTTTGTTAAATATTTAAAAAAAAAAATAAGTGTACTTACACGCGGTGCGCGGTGATTTAACAAATATGTGAGATATAAAGCAAAAATCTCGTAAATATGTTTCATAAATATATTTTCTTCCACGAAAAGATACTTAAAACGATTTTGCCTTTTTCAATTTTTTTTTCAAATTAATTAATATAATAATTTTCCTTTTACAAACATTATAGAACATAGGCATAAATACATTATAGAACATAGGTATACATTCATAGAACTTCAAACATCTTTTTTAAAAGACATATCATTTCATGAGAGAAGTAAGAGACATTTAAATTTGAATCCAACATCAACTACATATTCATTTATTCTTTGTCCGCAATAATTATTTGGGTATTATTTTTTTTTAAAGTTATATATATTTATATTCTGTGGTTAAAATTAATTATGTAAATTGATAAAATAGAAATTAAGAATAAACATATATAGTGTTAGAAATAGTTTTTCTAATTTTCTGTTTGTGCAATTTTGCCAAAATCAATATTTCATGGTTTTATTATTAAGAAAAAAATTATGTAAAAGTTTTACAATAAAAAAAACATTAAAATTAACATAATTACATAATTAAAGGTGGTTGAAATACAATGATCAACATCATTCACCACTTTTTAAAATTAATGATATTGATAGATGTATATCCAATGATCAACATCATTCACCATTTTTTAAAATTAATAATATTGATAGGTGTATATCCGCTACTTTTAATTATACAGTTGTGTTAATTAACATCAACATTTGAGAAGAGTAAATAATAATAATAATATGAATAAAAATGTTGATAGAAATAAAAATAGTCATATAATTTTTAATAATATTAATATAATAATAATAATAATCTATTTTTAAGGTCACGACCAAATCAAACACATCAAATTGGTGTATGAGACCCCCTTGTTTGTGGGACAAGGGACTCCCCTCCGTCCAACGATTTGATTGGTAAAGTCTACGAAGGTATACATACCCTACCCCCCTCTGGATTTGAACATGTGATCTCTTAAGAGGAAACACATGTTCTTAACAACAACAACAACAATCATTTTCATTTAACATGAAGTTGGAGACTTAGTTCCCCCAAAATCATTTTTCAATAAACTATTATTAATACTATTAACTAAAAGAATAATAACTTTTAATGTTTCTTTGAAAAATTTCAAAATTTTCTGTACAATTTTGTGGATGTCAATATTTCTAAATATGGTTTTATAAAAATTATGTACCAATTTTACAATAAAATAAATTAAAATTAACATAACCACATAAATAAAAAGTGGTTGGAATACAAGGATCAACACTATCTACTATTTTTTCAAATTAAAGGGGTTGATGAATGTATATCAACTACCTTTAATTAAAAGATAACAACAACTACTATTTTTATATAGTATTAATATAAATAATAATAATTAAAATAATTTTAATATGAACATTACTATTATTAATAATATTAATTTAACCTTTCTAATAATGAGTTGGGTGGTACTTCACACAAAGACTAGGGTAAAATAGAAATACCTCTTAGAAGAATAAACATCTATGATTTTTTCTAATTTTTTGGTTATGCAATTTTGTGGATATCAATATTTCTTAATATGGATTCATCACTGAGGAAAAGAATTATGTATAATTTTTACAACAAAATAAACTAAAATTAGCACAACCACATAATTAGAGGTGGTTGAAATACAAGAATCAACATTATCCACCACTTTTTAAAATTAATAGTATTGATGGACATATATCAACCACTTTTGATTATGCAGTTTTGCTAGTTCACACCAACATTTAGGGAAAGTAAATAATAATAATAATAATAATAGTAGTAATATGAATAGAAATGGATATAGTCATATAAATTTTAGTAATGGTATTAATATCAACAACAATAATTATTAATGTGTGCATCTTCAGGTGTGTGAGTTTTCCATTTCGAAAACTCTCACACAATTAACTCTAGAAGATGCACACACTATTATGGTCAAGTGTGAAAACCTACATGCTCAAATAATAATTGTTTTCAATAATTAAAATAATTTTAATATCAACATTACTATTATTAATAATATTAATTGAAAGAATAACAACCTTTTTAATAATGGATTGGGTGGTAGCTCACCAAGTAGACTATTAAGGCCAACTATGAAAACCTACATGTTCAAACAGTAATTATTTTCAATAATTAAAATATTTTTAATATCAACATTACTATTATTAATAGTATTAATTGAAATCCCCCGGATAGGGTGTCACCAAGCTCATAAGCCATGACGCGAGGAAATGCATGCCACGAGACAACCACCTAGTGCATTGCTTCATGAGTCAGGTCGGTGAAACTCGTCACCTGGTGGCCACCAGCCCAAGGCATTCAAATCCCATCACACCCAACGTGAACTCAATGCAGGGGAAGTTTCTTGATTCAGATTAGAATGGAGGGAGGCATTTACTCCTGGTATGAATCCATCAACACGATACCAGTAGCCATGAATTCACTCATGTGGGGGGAATTATAGGAACTCAACGATGGAGGGAATGGTCATTTCACTAGTTTCTTTCATCGGAGGAACACCAACACAAACACCATACTTTGGCTTGGGGTTTTTTGTCTTGGGACCCTTCCCCCTTTTGATTTTTCCATGTCGAGGTAGCATGGATGCTTGAAGAGGGGTAGGGGAAACCACATTCTTGTGGGTAAACCTCTTGTTATAGTTGAAAGCAATGACATTAGGCTAGGAAGAAAACAATGCTCCAATTCCCCTTCATAGGGCTCAACTCAACATCAAGACAATGAACACACTCCCTCTGGGTGGGGATGAAAAATTGAATGGTTTGACAGGAAAGGAAAGTCTCTCAGTTATGCCCCAAAATATCTACCAATTTTGACTTCTTTGAACAACCCATAGCCTAGCCAGGATTATGACTCTTCATAAGGGATATCAGGCTACCACCTCTTCATAGCTAGTTGATGGATGCCCATCAGAGTTCATCTTAATGGATCACAAACAATCTCTAAATGAAGAGAATTCCCAGCGAATTCTCGAGGTTGTGTCTAACACCCAACCATTGATTTTCGAGTTGCACAACGAGGTTCAAGATGTGCATTTTCTCCTAGCGTTGTTAGACCAACATTTCTCTCTGGCTATGGATGCAAAAAAAGAGCAGGAGGAAGCTCCATCACTCTCGACGGTTGTTGCAGCAAAGCCCATTCTCCCCCCTCCTGACACCAAAGGTCACTTTGGCTAGTGGTTACCATGTTTTATGTTTTATTTCTTAGATTTATAAGTTTAAGAAAGTCTAAGTTAGGTCTCAGTTCTCTCCAGTGCAATGATAAACAACCATTTTGTATCTATTATTTTTGGTTCTATACTAAGTATGGAAACATGCAAGAACATGCATGATAAATCCACTGGGACAGAGTTGGTTTCCAAGGGTGGCGACTCTATCTCTGGTGAACAAAATAGCTATTTGTAATAGACTTTCATAACAAGCAATACAAACCTTCTTACTTACAAAAAAAACAGTATTAATTGAAAGAATAACAACCTTTTTAATAATGAGTTGGGTGTTAGTTCACCAAGTACGAGAGGGGGATGGGGATTAATAAATATGGAGATGGAAGTGGAGAAATCAGACTATTCCAAGGACCTTTTATAAGGTTGTTCTGTCTTCTCCTAGGGGCCATTTTGTGTTAAGGACCTAGTGGGATTTGGAGGTTTGGATAGGAACCTGATAAACCATACACAAGCATATGCTTATGTTTTTGAGGAGTAAAATACAATGGTAAAGTAAATCCATAGTTTGGTGGGACATATGACAAGGAAAATTTAATGCTTAATTAGGCTTTTCAAGTCATTCATTGTCTTCCTTGACAAGTCATGGTAAAGGTAAGAAAAAAACTAGTTCATTACAGATGGAGGAACGTCATTTCTTAGACTTTGTTGGGATAGTTTTGTAGGTTGTTGGAGGGGAATTTCAAACTTGATTTGTTTTGGTTAAGAGTGTTGGAAGAGATAATGGTTTTGGAAGGTGACTCACATGGAATTAAGACTATAGAGGGTGCATAAGGTGACTTCAATTAGTGAGAGTTAGTGCAATCTAACCTTGGGAAGCATGGTAAGGAATATATTACATAGAGGAAGTAGAATATTATTTTGTCTCTTGGTGAGGGTAATAAATTAGGTGGTGGAAATGCGAAATAAATACTTGATAGGGCCTTTTTTAGTCACCATTTGTCAAAGAATAATTTAAAGGAGTGGATGGACATGATTTGGAATCCATAACCAAGATATATCCCATAATTCCATTTAGTGGTGAGAGGTTGGTTTGTGTTTATTTTTAAGTGGAAAAGGATGTTATTAAGATTCTAGGCAGGCCTTGGTTATGGGTATACACTCTTTTGATGATGAAAACGTGGAGTCCATGCTTTAATACACAAAAGGAGAGATCCTCACTACAACTAGTTAGGATGGAGCTTCAAGGCTTTCCATTGGAATTTTGGTTGATAGATGATTTTATATCTACTGGGAATAGTGTTGGAACTTTCTTGGAGGTAGATGATATATTTTATTGCTCCAACTCATGCACTATAGGTTTCATTATTCTACAAGTGGACTTTATAGAAGGTCTATCATAGGAGATAAATATTGAGGTTAGGGATAATCATTAACACCCAACCATTGAATACATGGGTATCCCTTTTCATTATTGAATATATCACATTAATAGTCATTTGGAAAGTGATTGTTTCCTCAAGTTTAATAAGAAGGTTTGGAGGTGGAAAGATAATGTAGCTTAGACCCCTATGAAGGAATCAACACCAAATTTTTCAAGGGAAGAAGAAAATTTTCTTGAAGGGGAGTTTGGAGAGGAATATTTAGGTCTAAGGGATCCCTTTGAGTTGGAAAAAGGATTGGAGAAATATGTTTCAAGGAGGCATCATGTGTCAGAAGAAATTTTGGAAGCTTAGGACCTTTGTGAAACTCAACCTAGGTTGACTATGGACACCAATTTGAATGTGCAAGAAATCAAGTCAGACAGTCCATTGATAGATCAAACTCTAAAATATTTGGTAAGCCCTTAATTTTTCCTTTAGAATTTGTGATTACTAAAATGGGAATCTATCCCTTAGACTCCATTCTTTGGCCAAATATGGGTGTTTATAAAGAGTTTTCTCCATTGGAAGTTTTAAAAGGGAAAATAGGTAAGTGTGGGATATTCCATTATAGACTTGGCTTGGAGAACTTAGAAGGCTTAGTAGAGGTAGAAAGGGAAGTAGATAAACAAGTGTCCAACAAGAAGAATAGGGAGGATTATGGACCCACTACCATCCATAGCTATGGAGAGCCAAAAATACTTCAAATATCCTCAATAATATTTGAGATTCAAACAAGCCACCTCAAATATCATAAAGTTAGGGAATGAAGGTGGCTTAAGTCTAGATGTTCCCAACGAGGGTTCAAGTTTTAGCATAGGAATTAAAGCCCATATATACATAGCCCAAAATAAAGTTACAAGTTAAATACATTAAGGGGGTAAACAAACTTTAGAAGGCACTATTAGGGGTTTTGGCAATCCCTCTAAAAAAATTTCCATAATTAAGTTGTTGGGTTTACAAAACCCTGATATTGTATTGATACAAGTAACCAAAGGGGAAGGGGGGGAAGGGGTAATCTTGGGAGAGCTATATAAATTCATGAAGGATTGAGATTTCTTGTGTGTAGGTTTTGTAGGTAGGTCAAGAGGTTTGTAATTGGAAGGAGGAAGAGAAAAATATGTGATACTTGACAGGGGTATTGGAGCTAGGGGAATCATTTTTTGTTGTTAACATTTATGGTTCATATGAGAATAGGGTGGCTACCTAGGAGGGATTACTATAAAAATATTTGT
>ML791299.1:21956-36189 GCA_009831015.1 Picea engelmannii
GGACGAAAAGACCCTACTATCTTCCTTTTATTGCCTATTATAGTACATGTCTTGATACTAACATTGGAGATGACCCAATGTACCATATCTAAGTAAGGTGTGAGATCTAGAATGGTTGCAATTTTCTAAATATCTAAGCATCATATTTTTTCAAAATCATCTGCAATGTCTTGTACTCATATGAAAAATGAACTTTCTCCAGAAATTCTAAAATTTCACCCCAATTTCAGCATTTGATGTCGACTTTGTGTGAGGTATCTGAGAACATGAATAAATTTGGATTGTTTCCATCCTTTGCCATATGATCATTGATTTTCACTTGCTTTCCTTTGGCAGGCATCATTTCACCCTTCTGTTGGAATGACAACAAAGAACCAAAAATTACTTGAGAAGTCTTAACAAAACAGAATGATCAAGAATGCAGAATGCACAGAAAATGCTAAATTGGTCTTTTCAATTAGTTGTTGAAGTTCATTAAGGCTCATTTAAGGCTCTCATCTACCATATGGCCCAACAATGGAAAAAAAATAGAAAAATTATTTAAAATTTGAAAAAGCCTAATGATGGATATTATTGACTTATATGTTCAAACTATGAAATCAAATGCTAATCTTAATTTTAATTACCAAGCTAATGCTAAAATCAAGATTTAAACAATATTGATTAATGATATCATGTATTGGGATATCATGTATCATAAAAATAACACGATATTTGAATTTAGCCGATATTCCAACCTTTTATTTCTATTATGAAAAACATTAGAAAACAAGTTAACGTTATATATTGACACAAAACCTTTATTTAATCGGA
This sequence comes from Picea engelmannii, assembly GCA_009831015.1. NCBI lineage: Eukaryota > Viridiplantae > Streptophyta > Pinopsida > Pinales > Pinaceae > Picea > Picea engelmannii. Next base: position 22,770 of record ML791299.1, read on the forward strand.
GACCTGATTAACCTAATCTCAATTATTTAATGAAATTGATTCTACTTAAGTTCTTAATTAACCAATCTTAATGATATCGAGATATCAAGAAAATTTTGGGGTCTTTAGAAATTCAAGGTTTTACATATACTAAAAGTTGATTAAGGTAAACCTCAACAATATTTACAAAATTAAAGGGGTCCCATTACTTTATTAGACATATACAATAATGGGGAGTTGTTGTATATACACCACAACAAAAAAACAAATTTACAAGTTACTACACTGCATAAGGCATTTAAATGCAACATATTATTTTGTATACACCGCAACAAATTGGTGTTGCCGAGAGAAAGAATCACACATGAAAAGAAATGGCTAATTATGTGATCCAATCTAAAGGATTAAGTCTTCATTAATGGGAGGAACCCATCGATTGTGTTAATTACATAGTAAATCCCACTCCCATAATGGCTTTAAAAATATAACACCAAAAGAAGAATGGACTAAAATTAATCCAAATGTCAACCACTTTCGTGTATTTGGTAGTGTAGCATGGGCTGACATTCCCGATGAGAAAATGAAATCATTACAGCCTAAAAGTGAGAAGTGAAATTTTGTTGGATATTCTGAAGAATTCAAAGGCTACCGACTTCTTCAACCTCATTCCAATGAAATCATTATGAGAAGAGATGTTAAATTTGATGAAAATATCTTGGCTTGTGAGCCTAATTCGATGTTTCTACCATCTTCGACCTACGATCCAACTTCGACGTTTGTGTCATCTTCTATTCCTATTATGGTTTCTTCTTTAGATGATGACAGTGAGGATGAAAAATCCACGTCCACCTTCTCACCTTCCTCCAAATGAGTCCATTGAACATGAACCTACAACAATACCACTACTTCCCAGATGGGCTCATTCAACACGAGAAGAAGTTGATGATCATTCACATTAGTGTCAAACAGGTTCACAGTTCTAGTGAGCCTCCTCTCTTTTGGCTCAAGTTTTATAGATTCGTGATCAAGACACATTTGCAAGATATTTTGGCCATCCAGATTGGGACACAAAAATGAATTAATAATATCATTTACTAATGGTGAACAATACTTGGGATCTTGTACCTCTTCCAAAAGGAACAAAACTTGTCAAACGTAAATGGTCGTATATAACTAAGTATGTGTCATATGGAAGTGTTGAAATACACAAGGCTCAATTAATTTCCAAAGGGTTCTCTCAAGTTGAAGGCATTGACTACAATGAAACATTTTACACCATAGCCAATATGAATTCCATCCACCTTGTTCTATCCCTTGCCACCTCACATAAATGGGAGGTCCATTAGATGGATGTTAAATCTGCCTTCTTGCATGGGGATTCACAAGAAGAAATCTAAAGAGAACAACCTCCTGGCTATGTACAAATTACTCCATCCTTGTTTGTCACCTTAATAAATATCTTTATGGTCTTAAGCAAGTTCCTTGAGCTTGGTTTTCCAAAATGGACAACTTTCTTCTTAACACTAATTTTTCTGGATGTCATTCTAACCCCTAATGTCTATACCAAGAAAGTAGGAAGCCATCTCATCATACTTGTTCTTTATGTTGATGACCTTATCCTCACTGGTAGTGACCCTAAAATTTTAACCCATGTGAAATCCATCCTTACAAAGAAATTTGAAATGACAGATTAGGTTATTTGCATTATTTTCTTGGCCTCCAAGTTTTGCAAACTAAGGAAGTTTTTTCCCTTTCCCAATCTAAGTATGTTTGTGACCTTCTTCATCACTTTCACATGGAATATTCTAAACTAGTCGCTTCTCCCTTCCAGTCTGGAGTCAAACTTGCTACCACCTATACTACTCTCTAAGTTGATGCCACCTTGTATGGTTAGTTAGTTGGTAGCCTCTTATATTTGACTCATACTTGTCCTAATACTTCCTTTCTTGTTGGTCTTGTTTCCTATTATATGAAAACACCCCATGAGAGCCATTGGAAAGCAACAAAAAGGATACTTTGGTATGTCTAGGGTACATTTCAATTTGGGATACATTACAATTTAAGGGAGACTCCTTTGTTGGTTGGTTTCATTGATTCAGATTGGCCCAATGACCTTGATGATCAAAAGTATATTGCATGTTATGTTTTCAATATTAGTTCCAGACCTGTCACTTAGGATTGTAAGAAACAATGAGCTATTTATCTTTCTTTAGTAGAAGTAGAGTACCAAGCAATGATTAATGCAAGTCAAGAAGATTTGTGGCTTTGACAGAGCCTTTCGGAGTTTGGATTCTAGCAGCAATATCCTACCACCCTCTACTGCGACAATCAGAGTGTCATAAATCTCGCCAAAGATCCAATTCAACATCAACACAACAAACACATTGAATTAAATATGCACTTCATCATAAATCTCATTGATGATCAAGTTGTTAAAGTGCTCTTTTTCCCTACATAATATCAAGTTGTAGACATTTTCACAAAGTCTCTTACAAAAGCAATGTTTTCCAAATTTTGATCTATGTTAGTAGTTTAGGAAGTTGTCATTAAGGGGGGATAGGCTCTAATGCCTCCTTCCTTCTCCTAGTGTGTCTCCTTTGTAAATCCTTCAGTCCTATCCAAAGTTATTCTTAAGGTGGGATGCTCGCTATGATATTTAGACACTTAGGAGTTTGTTAAGATCAACTTGGTCTAATGTGTCTTTAGGTAAAAGTGTGTTTCTTTATTATGCATTAGTATGCATTTGTAGTTATATAATCCAACAATCAAAAATATGTTCTAGACATAGAGTGATCTGAGAGTTCATATTCTCCTCAATCTTAATGAATACATTGATCTGTGGCTTAACACTTGATTGATCCATGGTCTCTATTTAAAGAGCATGGAGGGTCATTTGTTGATGATCGATTGTGAGAAACTCTCTTGTAATTTTTTTTTCTTTTTCATTAATATATTTCCTCAAGTGGCCATGTTGGTTGAGGTTGTGGACTATTTCCCTCTTTGAGGGTTTTCACCATGTAAAAACATCGGTGTGTTGATATTTGATCTGGTTGTGTGAGTGGTTACTGAAGATGTTCATCCTATGTTGAAATAACCTATTTTTTTTCCAAATATTAGTGTATGCATGTGAGATTGATGAATACAAACAATAATATTACATTGATTGATTATGAAGGAGTCAAGTGCATTTTACAACCTAGTATGAGTAAGGTGTAAACTATGTGTTTATGGTTGATGTGGCATGGGAAATTATACCCAAGACATATACATATATATTTTAATATAAAACCAACCTAATATGTATGAGATTTGTAATGTTTGTGCTTATAAATCAAAACACACAAAAAGATAAAATTCATAATGTAAATAAAATTAAGAAAAAAATACCAAACATTAATTAATATATATACACACACTAACGTACATCCATTTTAACTCATAATATTTTAAGCCACCAAGAGATTTGCATCTCAATTTCTTTTTGATCCCTCTCAAAGCTTACTAGCTCCAGAGTTAAGATGGATCTATGTTCGCGGGTAAGCATCCAAAGCTAATGGGATAGATTACTTTGTGCACTAAAGTTTAACCAAAACAGACCATTGGTAGTAGTATATGCTCTTGAGATTGGAAAATATGAACACTAATATTAGAATGATGGGTAAGCATCCAAAGCTAATGTAATAGATTATTGAGTGTGCTAAAGTTTAACCAAAATACATCATTACTAGTAATATATGCAAAATACATCATTGAAAAATATGAACAATAATGTTAGATTGATGGATAAGTATCCAAAGCTACTGGGTAATTTTCCTCTATAAACTAGAGTTGACCAAAACATGCATTTTTGTTGTGTTCTCCATTAAGATCAAGTGATTGATCACTATTCTACCCTGAAAATATGGTCTACTCATTAGTTTGAATGAATCGATGACGTCAAAAGATTTTTCATAACATAAGTGATTGATTTTTCTGAATTTGGATGATGGTGGTCACAAAAAGAGAACACATTTTAATTAAGATATCTATAATGCTTATAGATGACGAAAATCATTATACACCTCTCATAAATTATACATAAACCAACCTTATAACTTTGCAGTATTATAGACATAAAACCTATTACTTTGATGTTCCAAACAAGATTTCAAACAAGATTTTCAAAAAATACATAATTTTTTTTTTATCATAGATACTTATTCCATAACTTCTTTCCTTATCACTCACAAAGGAAACAAACACCATCCATAAAAACGTAGATTTTCATGTGATCTCATTACATATCATATACACTAATTCATCTTTCCTCAATTACAAAATAAATATATGATCATATGTTCAAATCATTGCTTTTCCACTAATGTAGTCATTAATTCTCCCTCACATGTCAAAATTTTCAAATCTCATTTTAATTTGTGAAAAGGAATGTAGTCATTAATTAATCTATGACCATATCTTCAAATCATTGCTTTGCTTTGGCACTAATGTAGTCATTAATTCTCCCTCACATGTGAAAATTTTCAAATCTCATTTTAATTTGTGAAAAGGCATGTGCATTGTTAGTTACTCTGTGGGATATATTTGTTTGAATGTTCTTTTCAAACAAAGTACCATTTACTATTCTCACATTGGATTTAAAGTAAGAATGTGATGGGACTTATTAATATAACATCAATTGCATTGACAAAAACTAGGTGCATTTAACAATTCAATATGATAACATGTGTAAGTTTTGTGCTTAAAGTAGATGTGACATGAGGCATACATTTATTCCATATAATATTAAAAAAAAACAATTTAATATGGATAATATTTTTTATATTTGATCTTATAAATAAAAAATATTAAACATTAATTAATACACATACACACTAGTGTATATCTATTTTTAATATGTATCTTTAAATTTATTAAAATATTTGCATTTTATTTTTTTTTCATTCCTCTTAGTTTTTATTAGATCTAGAGTTAAGTTGAATCTACACTCATGGGTAAGCATCCAAAGGTAATGAGATAGATTACTACATAGGATAAAATTTAACCAAAACACATCAGCGCTAGTAGTATGTGCTTGTGGTTTTACCTAGAAAAAAATATGTCTGTGAGATTGAAAAATATGAACACTAATATTAGATTGATCGATAAGCATCCAGAGCTAATGGAATAGATTATTGTGTGGACTAAGTCTAACCAACACACACCATTGCTAGTAACATAAGTCTATGAGATTGAAAAATATGAACACTAATGTTAGATTGTTGGATAAGCATCTAAATCTAACGTGATAGAAAACTCAATGAACTAAAGTTGAACCAAAACACACATTTTTTGTGATGTTTTCGAATTTCCACTAAACTCAATTGATTGATCACTATTTTATCTTGATTGATCATTAGTTTGAATCAATCTTTGTCTTCAAAAGAATGATCATAACCTAGATGATTTATTTGGTCAAATTTGGATAATAATGGCTAAAGCAAGAGAAAGTGCATTTTATTTAGCATAGACCATGTGTGTAAATTACAACGAATATTATGTATTCTTCATAAATCTTATCCAAAACATTGAAATATAGATTCTTATTCCATGCCTTACACTTTTGCAAAGTTCTAAAAAAAAAACCTACCACTTTAATATTCCAAAGAAATTTAAAAAAAAATACATAACTTTAATATTCCAAAGAAATTTTAAAAAAATACACAATTTTAATTTTAGATGACCTATTCCATACCCTCTTTCCTAATCACCCACAAAAGCAACATGCATCATTCATAAAAGTTTGAGATTCTCTTATGATGCCTATCGTATTGTATGAAACCAAATCACTTTTTCCTAACTTCAAACTAAAATTTTGGCCATATATCATGGAGTCTCCCTCACAAAGGAAAATTTTAGAATATTTTTTGAGATTGTGAAAAGGTATGTGCACTCTTATGTATTCTATGGAACATATTTGCTGGAACGTTCTTTCAAGACACAGTACCTTTCACTTTTGTTTGACCAATTTAGAGTCTTTGAGAAGGATGTGATGGGATTTGTAAAACTCATAATCATATCATCAAAGGGAGTGAATGGAAGAAGGGTTGATCATGCCAAAACACAAGCAACATAACCATATCAAATGAATGAAGGGTTGGTCATGTCAAACATAAGCAACAATGTCAAAACACAAGCAACATAACCATATCACAAGGCAATGAATGAAAAGTTGGTCATGTCAAAACACAATAAGTGATGGGGATTTGTAAATCTCAGAGTAAAAAAAGTGATGGGCATCTGTACATCTCAGAATCATATCAGAGGGAATGAATGAAGGGTTGGTCATGTCAAAACACAAGCAACAGAATCATATCAGAGGGAATGAATGGAAGAAGGGTTGGTCATGTCAAAACACAAGCAACAGAATCATATCAGAAGGAATTGAATGAATGAAAGGTGGGTCGTCAAAACACAATCAGTGATGGAGAATCATATCAGAAAGGATTGAATGAATGAAATGTGGGTCATGTCAAAACACAATCAGTGATGGAGATCTGTACATCTCAGAATCATAACAAAGGGAATGAATGAAAGAAGAGTTGGTCCTGTCAAAACACAAGCAACAGAACCATGTCACAAGGGATTGAATGAATGAAAGTTAGGCATGTCAAAACACGATCAGCGATCGTCTGTTGACGTTTTTAATGGATATCAGTCGTTCATGGAGCTTTCTTATCTCCTGCCATCGTGTTCAAATTTTAGTGTACCAGGTGCTTGCAACGTGTGTGACTAAACTCTGGTAAGAGCCGCCATGGATCGTTACGCACGGCTTGTCGTGCGTGGTTGACACGCTACTGCTGAGATACCACCTGTAAAAGTAGCCGTTAAAGACATCCTATTTTAGTAGGTGGTGGATCGCCGCCGCTAAAATGGAGACTAAATTGACATGTCAGAGTTATCCGAATTCGACACGTTCCTTAGGGAATCCTGTCGCACGTGGATAAAATTTGTGGTTAGATTTGTGGTCCCCGCTGATTAGTACGGCACCGCCACCTCCACCGCCACCTACACCTACCTCTCACGTCAATCGAATAAATAAATAGAACGTGGGTGACCTTTATAAAAGAGCGTCCGTGCGGTACACCGAAGTTATCGTGGATCTCGTTTTTTCGATGTAAAATACAAAATCTATGATGTTGAAATATTTTTGGGAAATTTATCATTAAAGAATGTTATAATGTTATTTTTACATTATATAGATTTAGAAAATGTCCAATTTTTATCTTTCCCAAATGTCATTAGGTTCATTGTTGACCGCTTCTTTGTTTGTGGGACAAGAAATTTTCTCACTGTAGTGATTTTACTGTTAAAGTTAATGGAGGTATGTATATCCTCTCTCTATTTGAACTTGTGACCTCTTAAGGGAAACACATGTTCTTAACCATTAGGCCCACTATGAAAAAATGATACTATGTTTACTTTTTTTTTGTAATTATTGTGAAGTAGCCATGCTAGTATGAAACTTTTTATGTACAAAATTAATATTTAATCATTTAGACTTAAAACAACGTTTTAAAGTTTAATATTTACTCTTAATTTTGAACTTCAAATTATAGGGGTGAAATATCGAATATCAATCTCAAACTTCATAGAAGTGGAAATAGTTTGCAAATTTTTTTGACACTAGAATCAATACATGGGTGAAATGTCGAATATAAAACTCAAACTCCATAGAAGTGGGAATAGTTTTCAAATTATCTTGATGACAATAGAATCAATACATCCTTGTAATGGTAAATAATCATCATCTTATTAGTCCCAGTCGTGGGACTATAGCGATGAGTTCGTCGTTTGACCTTATATTAGTTTCATTTGACTATCAAACGTTTCCATTTTATCCTTAAGTTTTAAGGGTAATTTGGAATTTTATGTTTTATACATTTTAATAAAACATATTTATTTGCAATGCTATTCGCTCAAAGAATTGAAGTGTTATTTTTTTGCCGGCAACGGAGTTCTAACGGGAGTTCTGACAAAAATGATTTTTAATTAAATTCATTAAGTAAGAAATTAAATAATGAGGCACCGCCCTCTCATTGTTCTGACAAAAATGATTTTTAATTAAATTCATTAAGTAAGAAATTAAATAATGAAGCAAAGGCTCTCTTAGATCAATGATCTTCCAGACTTCTGGCTAAGGCGAAATACACTAACATGACAAAAGAAGGTGTAGCAATGGTTGCAGAACTTGGCAAAGGTGGCAACCCTTCATGCATCTGCAACATGCAAAGATATGACCTTTCCCTCCTCTCGAGTCGAGTGCCTTTGCTATCTTTTATTGTTTTTCATTGTTGATTGAAGTTTGGTCTAGTTGGTCATCATCCAAACCTCGTGTTAGTTGGTGGGTTGGTTATCTTCCGTACTTACCCAGTTGGGCTCTTGACCATGTTATGTACGAAGGGGAGTTGCTCAAACTCGAGCTCAATAATGCTTCTAGTATTTATCTATTCTATTTTTCTGCCCAATTTCTTTTCTTTTACTCGTGCTTATGCATCTGCTGCTCATACTAAGTCTCATTGATATTGTTGTGTTTTCAGGTGCAAGTTTTGCTTCCAAGAACACATACATCTTTGGAAAAGTGAATGTGCAGATTAAGCTTGTTCCTGGGGACTCTGCTTGCACCGTTACTGCATTCTATGTAATTTCCATTTTCCATGTACATTAAATCAGATTTCCCTTCACCACTGACCTGTGGCTACTAACAACTTCTTTCTTCATTTGCGGGTTGATATTTACTAGTCCATGTCTACCGTAACATGTTTTTCCTTTCCATTTTGGATATTGTTCTCTATTGTTGTTTCTCGCATCTAGGAGGTTTGTGTTGTATAAATGTTTGTCCGAAGAACGATGATTGGGGAGTCTTGCGATGGCATAAAATGACAGTGAACATCGATGACCATTTTTTTCTGGCAAAGTTCCCTCCTGACCAGGAATCATATGATGCGTGTGTGGATGACTATATCTCCAAATTGCCCATCGAACCTCTAGATCAGTCACGTCCTCTCTGGGAACTCCACTTCATGAATTATAAAACTAGCGAGGTCGGAAGTACATTACTTATTAAGCTCCAACATTCCATCGAAGATGGAATTTCTTTTATGTCCATGTTGTTTTCTTGGGCTCGAAGAGTCGGCAATATTGTTCTTCCACCAAATTTTCCTACTGCCAAACATAGTTATACTATATCCATGACTACCTCAAAGCAGTCCATTGTAGCGGAATATTTTCACAGACTATGGTATCTCATGATTGTAGTATGGTACACGTTGATTGATGTAATAAGATCTTTAATGAGAAAGACATGATTGATTGACGATAGCCATCTTCCTATATGAGGACCTCCTTAAGTCCAACACATGCCCATTTCTCTTTCTTCTACTACTTTTAACTTGGAAGACATCATATAGATAAAGAATTTTGTAGGAGGGATATGTGATCACCATATACTTGCAACACTAATTCATATTGTCTATCTGGAATATATACTTAAATTTTTTTTATATGCTCTACAAACAGTGAATGATGCGGCCAAAGGATTCATTTTCTATGGCATGCAATGTTACTTGCAGATTCACCTGTCAGTTGGTGGTAATTTTCATAAATTTTTAATTTCTTTTTGAAAATTTGGGAAAACAAGGATCTGATGATAATGTAAACTTGCGCAAAGCATAGACGAGATGTTGAAGCCAAAAACTCAAGCCCCATGGGGAAATCACTTTGCTTTCTTTCTTGGTACCTATCATGGGAAAAGTGGGGAATCCTTTAGAGTTTGTGAAAGGGGAAAAACTTATCATAGATAGACATAAAATGTCTTTAGCATTCTTCTGCAATGTAGGCATGTAGGAATTTTGAGTTGCCTTGCAAGATGAAGAGGACCACATGTATGTTGTTCCAATTTACCAAAATCTCATTTTGATAAAATATTTTCTCACTAATGATACGCTTGATGCAGGAAATTACTAAATCTTTATATAATATCATTTGGCAATATATCAATGATGATATCAAGTATGATTGGCCCAATGGAGAAGGTAGAAATGGAAGGGAATCCAATAAAAAACTTGTCTTTCTTTGTAATTGGCGCATTTATAGTGAGTAAACAAATTACTCAAGCTCCTCTCACTATTTTCTGCTTATTTCCCTGAAATCAAATCAATAGGTTGCATAAACTGGTCGAAATCTAACTGTTTAGAAAGTTGTTTATTGATATATTAAATAATTATGGAATTTTTTCATGCAGAGTCTTTATATGTCTATTTTGACCTATATGGACACTATCAAGATCCAAGTGATTGGTCAACATGCTCTTATCGATGTCAATATGTTGTGCAAGTGTTTGACAGAGGCCTTTGAAGAGATAAGGAGGCTTCCACCCATCGTAAATCGTTGTGAAAGGGAAAACATATACTAGGATATGGGAATGCAATTTTTTTCATCATTGGAGCGAAGAAGAAATCCACTCTTGTGAGGGCATCCTACCAAGCAAATTTAAAGCATATCATTGTAAAAAACAACTTTGGCCATGCTCTATTTATGTCTAATTGAATGAACAATCCTACCAAATGGCTTGAGTACGAATGGATTGCATGTAACAATACTTGGCAATATATGTTTGTGTGCAAGTTCAATTTTTCGGCATGGTTCCCTAATCAGGGTAAGTGGAAGTCTTTCTTGGATATTGACTGGGTTCATTTAGTCTCTTAATTTTAAGACAAATATTATTGTATGAGGGTTCTTCAGGGATCATGATATTTATTTTTGAATCTGCATTACATATTGGTCTGATCTAAATTGATTCAAAAATAAATAAGATGACTTGGGAAGAATCCCATGCTTAGTCTGTTCATTAAAACAAAACAAAAATTAAATTTGGATATAAGCAGGAGATACTCGGAGTATTATGGGGCGCACGATTGTTGTAGCCTGCCTTGTTGTTAGGGGAATTTTGTATTTGTTCTATACATCAAAATTATCGGTTATTCTAACAACCCCGCGTTTAGAACCAACCCTTAAAGACTTTAACAGTGTGGTGACTAGCAACATAAGAATTGGGTATTGGAATAGCTCCTTCATGAGAGATTTCTTGATGAGAGACTTGGGAATCGCTAAACACAAACTAATACCTCTATCTAATAAAGATGATTATTATAATGATTTGTCTAGCGATCGTATGGATGCAATAGTAAATGAACGACCATACATGGAATCCATGGTGGCCAACCATTGCAATGAACTCGCCTTGGTTGACCAACCTTTCATGACTCTAAAATGGAGATTTGTAAGTGCTTAACATATATATATGTCTCTCTAATTTCATTTCAATTTCAAATTCCCAAAATATTCATGGAAATTGAAGTATTGTTTTTGACTGTTTTGGATAGGCGTTTGACCCCATCCATCATGGAATACTAGCGACGAACATTTCAAGCATAGTATTGAAGTTAAGAGAGAGAGGGAAACTATTCAGTGTTCAACAACATTGGTTACCTTAGTCTAGGAGGGATTGTAGTAACCACTCAAAGTCAGAATCCGACCAACTTCATGTTCGACAATTTTGGGGCCTCTTCGACACTGACAAAGGAAGGTATAGCAATGGTGGCATACCTTGGAAAAGGTGCCAACCCTTCAAGCATATGCAACATGAAAATATGCAACCTTTCCATCCTCTCGAGTCAAGTTCCTTTGCTATCTTTTACTGAGTTTTCATCATTGATTGAAGCTTGGTCTGGTTGGTCATCACTTGGACCTCGTGCTAGTTGGTGGGATAGTTATATTCCATACCTACCTAGTTGGGCTCTTGAGCATGTTATGTACTAAGGGGAGTTTCTCAAACTCAAGCTCAATAACACTTCCGGTATTTATCTATTCTATTTTCTTCCTAGTTTCTCTTCTTTTACTCATGTTTATGCTTTTGTTTCTCATACCAAGTTTCATTGATATTGTTGTGTTTTCAGGTGCAGGTTTTACTTCCAAGAGCACATAAATATTTCAAAAAGTGAATGTGCGGATTAAGCTCGTTCCTGGGGACTTTGCTGTCACCGTTACTGCGTTCTATGTAATTTCCATTTTCTGTGTACATTAAATGTAATGGCCGAATTAATTTAAACAACCATTAATTTACAACACAACAATAAAATTTAAGAGTTACTTCATTTAGCACATTCGCAATCAATTCATCAATAATAATAGAATTTAATAACAAATTAATATAAAAACAATGCATAATTCTTAGTAAATAACTGAACCTGATGCTATTATCCCTCTTGTTGTCCGCAACTTGCTTCCTTGATCGCTTATGAACATTGCCCAAAACCGTTCCTCCCTGCCAACTAGGTAGCTCCCTAGCTCCAGGATATCAACGGATATCCTGGCCCCCGTGCCCAAAACCCCCAACAACTCCGGTGCACTGTATCAATACCACTCACAAAATTTCCCTCTCTCTGCTAATCCAGAGCTCTCCAAAATTCCTCCCCTCAACCTCCGTAGCATGCCTCCCGTCAAACTCCTTCCCTTCCTTATCCCTCCTTCACCGACTCTCCCCCCTCATTTACTCCCTACCTAACTCCTTTATTACCTCCTTATCCCTTCCTTTAATATTTTATCCTCTCGGGATTAATGGGTTATCCCTTGTTGGGTACGCAACCTTTTTATAATATATTTTATTAATCTATTAAATCTATTACTCATGTTATTAAATGTAATTTGTAGTTAAATTATTAATTAATTATTCACAATTATAACCTTTAATTAATTAATAACTTAATTAATTAATATCATTAAATCATGTTTGTTTAATTAATACCTTGTTAACACAATTAATTCCCTAATTAGTTTTACTTTATAATTTCTTAAACATTTATCCAACTAGGATCGTTACATACACCCACCCTTCAGGAAACTTCGTCCCGAAGTTAAGGTATCTTATGGTACAACGGAAAAAAGCATGGTTCACACATTCATAACAAGTAACTGACATTATCAGTAAGTGAGTCAAGAAAGCTCATACATACTAGTGTATATGTATAAGAAATGCATGTGTAGCTAGTACATGCAAATCTCGTGCATGTACTAATAATCAAAACTGTCATCCATTAGTAATTTATGCATGCATTCAATCCAGTCAGCAAGACTAGTCTTTTATAAAAGACAACAATCAATCAATTGTGTGAGAAATCCTTTAATTACAATTATCCGGTTCAATAATTTACTTTAAACAATTGTGGTTTAGTTACGTAATACTGAATATTCATAAACACATTTCTCTCTCTTTTTTTTTTTTGAAGGAAAGACATTAAATTCCACCACAAGACAGATCTCCATATTGTCTCAACTATTACTACTCATCCTTCCTCCCTAACCTACTTCCATCTCCATTCCTATCCTTCCTCTGCTAGACTATCTT